>NKZO01001547.1:103565-212924 GCA_002370185.1 Metschnikowia sp. 01-655c1
TTTTTTTTTTTTTTTCATTACTCCCGAGAACGACTTATCTTCAATCCTTGATGGTGTGCAAAAACATGTTATTGATAAGATTGAAATGTGGCAATTCTAAGTCTTTGTGATTATATGGCTAGCCTGTGAAAACCAGAGAAGAAGCAGGGAGGGGAGACGCCATTTCACGAGGCAAGGTCAATGGATGAGTCCAAGTCACGGGTTATGGCGCCTTGGATGAGTCATTGGCATTCGTAGAGTCGAAAATACCTCTATGCAGACTATACACTATACTATACACTATACTATACCATTATAACTGTAGGAGCTAACTTCAATAATGCTAGACTTACTGAGTGATTTAGCGTCCACTGTCTAAACCTAAAAATGGCCATTCCATAATTTTTCTCATTCTCTCCTACTGCTCCAACAACTGGAACTCTAAAGTCACGTTTAATCTAGTCTATGGCATGACCACTTGTTCTAAAGAGTCACGTTAATAGAGGCTACGCATGACCTTACCCCTTTTCAAGACAATGTTCAAAGACAATAGTTACAACAATGGGCCTGCGGGGAACACAATTTCTTGGGTTCCTATAAATCCCAGGAGTCCTCTCCAGTACCATCAAAGCACCACACACCAAATCTTCAAACACCAAATCTTCAAACACCAAATCACCAGACACTAAATCTTCAGACAACAAAACACCAGAACACCAGAACAGCCATATATCGTTGATTACCATGAAGACTTCCCACTTGCTCGTGACCTTTTATTCCGTTGCTACTACGGTGTATGCTTAACTGAACTTCTATTCCACGAAAGAAGGCATTTGGTATTCAATAAATCCCCAGGAATTAAATAATGGAACGACACCTGTTCCTCTTGTCGTTCAACAATATTCAGATCCTAAGGTTTACAGGTTTGCTTTGGAAAACGGAACTATGTATTTGGGAGCGGGAAAAACAAAATGGGTAGTTGGCTATTCTAGTCAGGGCTTTTTATCCATTAGTGTAAATAACCAAAAGATGGATCCAATCCACATCCAAAGGGATAATCATATGAAGCTCTCGAATATTCTTTACGTTTGCAGGCCAACACAAAAACCCTGCAACGAACTCTATATTCGAAAGAATAGAACCACCGCCGGTGGTTGGGATTGTGACGCAATAGATTTTTACTTATATGAAGCCGAGCCCGAAGAAGAGAATATAAGAGATAGTTCTCAGGAAGAAGAGTGATCTCAAGATACATATTCATGTCAGACCATTTATATGGAATCTAAAGCATCCCACAGGTGAAGACGGGCGCTTTGTCACTTGATTAAACTTCATTGACCGGCAAATTGCCGTCCCGAGTTGAGCCAATTCGCTATATGGTATAAAAAATTTCAAAAACTACTTCATATTTACACTTAACGTGTCTGGCGGAGTGGGGCGAGGCGAGTTATCGTTCAATTAACAATTAATTAAGTCTCAAAGAACAAGGTATCTTTCTCAACTTGAGGTACTGTAGCTAATGTAATGTAGCATGATGACCTGAATTTTCTCACTGTATAATGGTCGTTGAAACGAAAGAGTGTATTCTTGTCATCTTAATTAGCACCTTAATTACAATGGCTGCTCAACAATTTTCCAAGAAATCTATTGCTCCAAAGGATAACTTCTGGACACTCACGACCAAGTACGGATGGTCTCCTGCGTGTCATTGCTTTAAGCATGAGACCAGTGTAGTACAATTAAATCACGAACTAATTTCGAGAGCCATGGAAGAGATCCTGTCCGTCTACTTCTGTAATACATACTCTGATAAAATACTCTGATAAAATACTCTGAAAACATACTCTGAAACTTTGCACACCATGTCCCAAATATAAGCTAGCAACACCACGTGGACTAAACTTCGAGTCGACTTTCAGCGTTGGTATCTTTGCATATACCAAGGAGCCAAACACTGGTTTCTCCGGTGTAGGTGGAGGTACTTCATACCGTTCCCACAAGTCTACTGGACGTTGATACTCTATTCACATGAGACGAAGAGAATATTTGAGCCCTGAAGCCAGAGATGCTGATGTTGATTTTAGTCTTCCCTTTGAGTTAAAGGAATTGGAGGATGCTCCAATTTTTGTGAAGGAATTTATGTGGAAGTTGTTGACATTGACAAGGCAATAGTCTGAGTACTTGGTGGTATTCACCGAGGGACCACGCAAAACCTATGAACTCATTACAGACAAGCCAGTCCCTACGCGGATATACTCTAATAATATACCCTGAAAACATACTCTGACTCTGATGAAATACTCTGATAAAACACTCTGAAAACATACTCTGATAAAATACTCTGATAAATACTCTGAAAACATACCCTGAAAACATACTCTGATAAATACTCTGATAAAATACTCTGATAAATACCCTGAAAACATACTCTGATTATGTACATCCTGATTCCTCTGCACTTATAGCAACGTGAAGCATTCCTAAAAGTGAGCCATGGATACGCACCCAACTTCTGACCACAAGACACTCAACGGCCAGGCCAAAGCCCCAACGCAAAACAGATTTCTGTAAGTGATTTGTTCAAAGGCAGATTACTAACAGGGCTACATACCAAGTCACTTCGAGTTTGACAAATTATAAGTATGGGTCAAAAGGATATAGCAAGGGGTAACAAGGAGATTTAGTAATGAGATTAAAAGAGGTATTAGCATTATAAGTCTATCAAACAGAAGATGCAAGCTAGCTGTACCATTGTAGGGGGAACAAAGCGAATCAACCGAGAGTCAGTGATTTCTCTATGTTTCTCTGTTTCTCTGTTTCTCTATGTTTTTTTATGGTTATAGTAAAATAGCCGTAGTGTTGAATCCACCAAAGGTAGTGCTTCTACTATTAAGGTATCATGAACAGTACTAGTGTAGAGTACTCGCATTCTATCTCACTTGGCCATTGTATAAGGCCGTCTCTTAGCGATCAGTATGCGAATTCCTATCTTTAACCAGCAGGATACGCTAACTCCACAGGTCAAATTTTTATACATCTCAGATTCGTCCTTCTGAGAAATCACCGGCGAATGAACATAATAAACAGAGTACGTGATGTAACAACAAGAATCTAACAGGTAGTGTATCAATACGTAGTGTATCAGTATCCATAGAACACCACTAACAGTAGAGTACAGTAGAGTAACAGTCCGTGTATATTAGTACTTAGTATAGAAGTAACAGTCCATGTATATTAGTACTTAGTATAGAAGTAACAGTCCATGTATATTAGTACTTAGTATAAAGTAACAGTAACAGTACCTAAAAGGCTATATGGTGAGTAGATGGGGATTTACTATTCTAGCTATTTTTTCTCCATCAATACATTCTATTCATAGCTTTTCAATGCTTTTTTGTACATACACCCTTTTAAAAACAGTATATTTCTTTCCAATGTTTTCAAATATAAAGTACCACACCAACATACAGTGTTTTTCAAAACTATTCAAACCAGAGGCCGGGCAAAATGAAACAAACCAATAATTCAAAAATATCGTACCCCTTCGAAACAAGAATCTAACACTGAGTATGATTTTGAAGTGCTTTTAATCCATGGAGCTGAGTCTTTTAAAACATAATTTTGATGTTTTGGTGTGGTGAATGAGCTTGTGGTAACTTTCTTCACATACTCCAGTAGCTAACATATCTTTATAATATAATGTATTAAATATGAAGGAAATACTAATATATTAAATATGAAGGAAATAATAATATATTAAATATGAAGGAAATAATAATATATTAAATATGAAGGAAATACTAAATATGTTAGAATTATTATGCCACCTGAGGCTCTAAAATGTCTTCGCCAGGATTGCAAGCTTGTAGCGGGCTTCTTAGTTAATCGGATCTTCCAGGAACAACGACCTACTGGTGGCTAAATATTCTGAACGGCTACTATTAGTAGGGACTACCCCTTTAAGTTGTAATGGGTAATTTTAGTTAATTGAGGATAACTGTATTACACTATAAGTATCTAAGATTAGGTATTGGAGTTCTCCCGTTCAGACTTTAGGGGACGTTGACCATTTATATCCTCAGTTGGTCGACGACAAATGGCGGAATGGTTTCACACCAACTTTCATTAGAATTCAATATTTTGAAATCGTAAATCTGGAGGATTACCTCATATGCACTACACTTGGGAGTCTTGCAATAGCAATCAAGGGCTAGAACGGACGGAATATTGATTGGGTGCAACCCCCGGAATTGGCCCTAGCGAGAAACAAAAACACCCGTACACCCGGCTACCTCAGCAGAAAAAGGCCCAACGCAAACGACTGTTTTTTCATGGTACGGAAAGAAAAGTGGATTTGGTGGAATCCTGGAATTCCGGACTTTACATTACATATTTTGTAGTTGAAAAGGTTCGGTGGTGGCCTTTTAAAGGCGCCCTGATCTTTATGGTCACGTGACCACCGTTGAGTTCCGGTCTCGTGCTTCTTTCCACTAATACCCAAACCACTACACCATAAATTGGCCAAATATTCAAGGAGAATCTTAATCTGATAAAAATCAGATACTCTAAAACAGAATACGTGAAATATCCAATGCTTAAAAGATACACTACTAGATAGGACGGAGTGTACAGTGACCCTTTGTTCAATTGTGCTAGTGTGATTCAAAACATTTGCCCCACATGCACAGTGTTTTTCAAACTATTCAACCCAGAGGCCGGGCAAAATGAAACATAATTCAATAAGTATCGTACGCCTTCGCCCAGTCTTGCAAACCAAATGGCGTAATGGTTTCACGACGACCTTCATTAGAATTCAATATTCCGAAATCTGAAATCTGGAGAATTGCCTCATATATACTACATTTCGGAGTCTTGCAGTTAAAATCAAGGGCTACCCCGGAATTGGCTCTGGCGAGACGCCAAAAACACCCGTACACCCGGCTACCTCAGCAGAAAAAGGCCCAACGTAAACAACCTTTTTTTCATGGTACTGAAATAAGAGTAAGTTTGGTGAAATCCTGGAATTCCGGACTTTACATTACATATTTTTTTTGGTTGAAGAAGGTTTCGTGGTGGACTTTTGGACATCTTGTAGCTGGGCATTTCCGGCCGCGGGCCTCAATTCCGGTCAATCATACCATCACAGTGCTCATAATCATACATCATATAAGTATGTCAGAAAAGAGTACTCAATTCTGTCCAATATTACAGTGTTTTTCAAGACTATTCAAAGCAGCGAGGCAAAATGTTTCAAACCACATTAGCAAAATTAATATAATAATTCAAAAGGTTTCATACTCCTTCGCAGTCTTTCAAACCAAATGGCGTCATACATGAGAAAGGTACAAATCAAAATAAGGCATTACAACTCAGATGTGAATAAACGACCAAATATACCTAAAACTACAAGTATTTGTAGCTTATGTTGTTTATCATATTTTTCTTTTTGCTTTTTACCTTCTACATAGGTTTTATTTGCTATCAGCGCAATATCTACATATATCAAAGAACTATCGATAACAGAATAAATGTCATCAATATTTTCTTGAGCTATCATGTAATGTGCATGATTTAATCAAAATGAGGCATTACAACTCGAATGAAAAGTGCGACTTTATCTTCCTATTTCTTGTTCGAATCGCAGGTTTGACATTGAACAGTCTTCAAATTGGAAGCAAATCATGAGAGACATTGTCTTCTCTCTTAAGGAAGTTTGTTTCACACCAATCTTCATTAGAATTCATGATTCTGAAATCTGAAATCTGGAGGATTGCCTCATATGTACTACTCTTGGGAGTCTTGCAGTACCAACCAAGGGCTAGAGGGGACGGAACTGGAGTGGAAGGGGTACGAAACTTTTTGAATTATTGGTTTGTTCAATTGTGCTAGTGTGATTCGAAATATTTGGCACGCTGGTTTGAATAGTTTTGAAAAACACTGTATTTAACCAACCCCCAAAAAAAAACTGGTTCAATTAGCGAATAAAGCAGGCCCCAAAATAAACCTTTACTTGACTCACCCAACATCAGTCCTTAAGTGTAACAAGATTTAGTGTAACAAGATTTAGTGGGACAGTAACGTGCAACTGTACGTAGTATAACTAACAGTGGAACCGTACTTAAGGTAATAGTACTAGAGTCATGTAACAGTACTAGAGTCATGTAACAGTACTTAGTGTAACAGTAACAAGTGACACTATACAGTAATAGTATAACACTAACAGTACGTAGTTAACAAACTTTAGTGTGACCGTACTAGTGTAATAGTACGTAGTTAACAAACTTTAGTGCAACAGTACGTAGTGTAACAAACTTTAGTGCAACAGTACGTAGTGTAACAAACTTCAGTGCAACAGTACGTAGTGCAACAAAGTCAGTGTAACAAAGTCAGTGTAACAAACTTGAGTGTGACCGTAGTAGTACAACACTAACAGTGTACGGTACGCATAGTAGAATAGTACCTATAAAACACCATTAGTGTATTTGTACTTAGTGTAACAGCACCAGCATGTCAGTAAAAGTTCATAGTATAAACGTGACAGTCATAGTGACAATAACAGTAACAGTCATAGTGACAGTCACAGTCATTACCGTCAACTGGCCAACATAGATTTTGATAATCGAGTATACGTATAAAATTGTAGATGAAATCTAGTGTCACCATTTCCCACCACATAGAAGAAGTACGTAGTGCATTAGTACTCAGAGTAACAGTACAATACAGTATAGTACTGTATATTATAGTACAGACAGTTAGTACAGACAGTTAGTACAGACAGATAGAACAGACAGATAGTAAAGACAGTTAGTACAGACAGTTAATACAGACAGTTAGTATAGCACATTATAGTATAGTACATTATACAGTGGTACAGTTAGTACAGACAGTAACGCAGTAAAAGTGCACTTGGATTAAAGAATGGCCACGTGACCTTTTACTCAAATTAAAATACATTAAAAACCTCCAGACTTTTTCTCTGAGCTTATTTGGCATTGTCTAGCCGTGTACAGATAAACTTCTCGTGTAATTGTCTAATAAGCCAATTGTGCCTAGGGATGTTTATTGTGGAAACACTTGCGGAATCCAAACCCACATGCCCATTGAACCGAACAATCCAAAAATATAA
Organism: Metschnikowia sp. 01-655c1; assembly: GCA_002370185.1. Lineage (NCBI taxonomy): Eukaryota > Fungi > Ascomycota > Pichiomycetes > Serinales > Metschnikowiaceae > Metschnikowia > Metschnikowia sp. 01-655c1. The sequence continues at coordinate 110,671 of NKZO01001547.1, forward strand.
AGTCATTGTTTAACTTTGATTTGTTGAGCCATTGTTGGGGGGGGGGGGAGTTGGGAAAAGTTTATTTGGGTGTGGAACCATATCCTGCATATGGAAATTGATTATCCGGTACATCATTCTCAATTCCTGCAGACTAACATCTAGTCCTGCACAAAACTCCCCTCCCACATAGTCCGCCTGCTCTTTGGCGGTGCGCCCGCTGTAGGTGCATCCCACTGCGCCCACTCCGACGCTCTCGTTGATGCCACCGTAGACAGGAAATACTGGCGTACTGCAGGATATATGGCGTTCCTGTATTCAAGAACACGTTCCTGCACACAAACCCCTCATTCCTGCAGAATATACCCCACCCGCCTCCTCCATAACCGTTAACTCTCTCACCGTGCGCCTGCAGGTAAATGACCTCTCGTCCTGCAGACACGCCCCGTCACTATTATATATTATTTTTCCGCTGAAAATCCTCCTCTCCTCCACCTACTCCTCCACCTCTCCCCGAGACCCCCTGTCCTTCTCGGTATATACAGCAGCACTTTGTTCCCTGTTCCCCTAAGTTCCTCTTATCTCCGCTTAAGAGCTCTGTCCGTCACCAGCCACTGATTCCGCTTCAGGGCCCGTTTGACCCCAGTTTTTTGACCGCCTGTTTCCTAGTCTAGTCCCCCCTCCGTTTTTATCTTTGTCACCATGGCCACTCCTGCCGAGATTATTGCCGCCCGTGTCAATGGCACATACGTGGCGGAGCCCGAAGAACCTCGGGCCAACCGCACGCCCGAGCCGGAGCCGCACTCCGCCAAGTCTTTGACCGACAAATCGGCTTTTCCCGTTTTGGGCGGCGGTGCCAGTTCGCAAGCCAACTCGCCCGCTGGCGTTTCCGTCAGCACTTCATGGGGCCCGCTGGCCAATGGCCGCGCCGCTGTGGGTGCAGGATCAACCCCCGTGTTGGCGTCCCAGGCCGCTGCTACTCCGAAAGCACCTCCCAAGTTCAAACCGTCGACTCTGCAAGAGGCGTTTTCTTTGGATGCCGAAGACCAATTGAATGTGGCCCGCCCCGAATTCGTCAAGATCTTAACCAGCATCAAGACTACCACCGGCGCCAACATTGAGTGTACGATTTCGCAGCACACCAAGAAGCGGACGTTTTTGATTTCTGGAAAGCCCGAGCAGGTGAAACTCGCCAAACGCTTGGTGATCCGGAAGTTGACCAAGCCGATTGCCTTGACGTTTCCTATTCCGGCAAAAGTGCGGGCCAAGGTGATCGGTGCCCAGGGCCGCACGTTAAAGCCGATCATTGCTCAGACCGAGACTAAGATCGATATTGGCCTGGTGGATGGGGCTAGTCCTTCTCCTGCAGATGGAGAAGCCGATGCCGACGATGTGTTTGCCCAGACGGTGCTCGTAACCGTGGAAGGTGATGCCGATGGATGTAAGATGGCCAAGCTGCTTATTTTGGAAATTGTTAATGAGGAGACCAAAAACTTGCAAATCAAGGTGTTTGTTTCCGAGTCTATGCGTGCTTTTACCAGGGCTGCTTTGGTTGATGTCATGGCCAAATATGCTGACTCGTCTCTTGAATTTAGCCTTCCTACCATTTCAAAGGCCCCAAAATCGACTAAGTCCAACTCGCCTGCTCCTGCTGTTATTGTTATCCTGGGAGACCGGGCCCAGGCCCTTGAAGCACGTGAGGAGGTCCGGGAAGCCTTGGAGACTTTCGAACAGGCCCTTACGTCAATCAAGGTCAAGATTCCTGCATCTCAGCACCAACTCTTGCCGGTGGACGACATTTTGAAGCAATACCGGGTGTTGGTGAAGAGCGAGGGTGACGGAAGTGTGGCTTTCATTGGCCAGAAGGCCGACCTCGCGGCCGCCCAGAACGCTGCTCGTGCTGCCATTTCTGACTACTCCGTTGAAGTCTTGGACATGAGCAAAGCCCATAAGGGTAACCTTGGCCACGTGCGGGCAGTTGCAGCTATGTTCACCAAATACGGTATTTTTTCGAACATTGCCTCGGCCCACGGCGTCAAGATCAATGCCCCCGACTTGGCTACGCAGCACGTGCCTCCTGCTCTTCCTGTGGAGATCATTGTCAAGTCTGATGATGTTGATATTGCCAAACAGACCAGAAGAGCCATTGTTTCTGCTGTCAATGGTATTACGCCCGACCAGACCAAGGAAATCTCCGATCTTAACGTGTTCTTCGAGGACAAAATCGCTAGTGCCTTGAACAGCGTGGCTGGTGCCAAATACGTAACTCTCGATGGCAAACTCATTCTCTTTGACCATGCCGAATCCGGAAACGATGACTGGGACGACTTTGGCGATTCCGAGTCTACCGTGTTGGCAGACTGCATACAGGCGCTTGCCCCAGTGTACGAGTTGCAAAAGAAGTTCTCCAACGTGGTGTTGGAAGTTCCTGCACAGAGCCAGCAATACGTCCAAGGACCCAACGGCTCTACTTTACGGACCATCTTGGCCCTGGTGCCCAAGGGTTTTGTGCAGGTGAAGTTGCACAGTGACGGAAAGGAAAAGAAGGCCGACCAGATCTACGTGCAAGGCCTCACAACCGACGTCGAGCACGTGACCCGTGAGATCAACGACATTGTGGCCGAGGCTAGTGAGTTCAGTGCCCAGGGCGGCTACAGCACCACGGTCGAAGTCCCCACCTTCGTCTTGTCACGTGTGATTGGCAAGGGCGGTGCCGGGTTGCACGGGCTCCGTGAAGAGTACGGAGTGGAGTTGGACGTTGCACGTGACAACGCACGTGACGTGCTGTCGCGTGAGTCTTCCTCATCATCCACACGTGACGAGGACAAGAGCGCGCGCAGTACCATTACAATCCGCGGTATTCGCCGCAATGCCGATGGCGCCAAGCGGGCCATTTCCGAGCTTGCAGCCAAACTCGCAGATGAAACGTTGGTGCGCATGCGCATTGAGAACCAATACCACCGCCGCATCATTGGCCCGCATTTCACCTACATCAACCGGTTGCAGGACCGGTACAACGTCAAGATCCGGTTCCCCTCGGAACTGCAGGCATCCCACGCCGATGCTCCCAACAACGAGCACGAGGTCACCATCCGGGGAGCCTCCAAGGCCGTGGCTCGTGCTGAGCACGAGTTGAAACAATTGCATCAATACGAGAAGGAAAACGGGCTCCAGCGCCTTTTGCAGGTCCCCACCAAGGCCATTTCCCGGGTTTTGGGCAAGGACAGCAAGAATATCAAGGATATTGCTGCAGCAACCGGTATTGACTACAAGTTCATCGGCGACCGCAGACAGGACGAGGAGAGCGGCGTGGTAGAGATCGAGTTGACTGGGTCTCGTGCCGCTCTTTCGGAAGCCGAACAAAAGATCAAGGTCATCATTTCCGAGGTGGAAAACTCCATCACCAGAACCCTTTCAGTCAACCCCAAGTACATCCGTGACTTGGTGGGCCCCGGAGGGTCGGTCATGCGTGCCATGATCTCCAAGGCCGGTGGAGACGGTTTATCCCGCAGACAATACAGCCGGTTGATTGCCACGCCCGACGAGGGCCTGGGTCTGGGCGAGGTTTTGTTCGAGGGTGACCGGGAAATCGTCGATAAGTTGGTGGCACAGGTGCAGGAACTCGTGGCGCAACGGGAGGCTCTGGTGGAGGCCAAGCTCGATGTTCCAAAGGAAAAGCATCGGTTGATCATCGGTCCCGGAGGCTCGACTCGTTCGGCACTCCAGGACGAGTTCAAGGTCCGCATCAACATCCCCAGCCAGGATAACAAGCTGACGGAAATCACGTTGGCCGGTATGCCCGACCAGATCGAGTTGTTGACGGCCAAGATCTCCGAGCTTACGCGGGACGAATGGAGCCACGAAGTGCACATCCCCAGCCACCTTTTTTCCACAGTGTCGGCTCGAGGTGCTCTCTTTAAGACCTTGAGAGATGACTTTGGCGTGGAGGTCCGCCACGGCCACCGCCTTAAGGATGCCCAGAAGTTGAACAAGAGGGCATTACCGTCTGCTCCCGAAGGTACAGAGACTGAAGAGGTGTTCAACTTTGTTGTGAAGCCATTGGAACGGGCAGAGGGAGCTGATAACAAGACCATTCCATGCCGGTTGGTCGGAAGTGACGAGGCTACGGCCAAGGCAGCTGAGCTTCTTAAGGAACAGTTGCGCTTGGCTGAGGCCGCCACGTCCGAGGGCTGGGCGTTTGTCCGGGACCAGCGGGCCATGCCCCGGATCGTGGGGTCTTTTGGCTCCAAGGTACTGCAGATGAGAAAGGACACCGGAGCCTTCATTACGGTGCCACGTGCCTCTGAGGAGGCGTCCAATGTGGTGTATTTGGTGGGCACGCCGGAGAGTTTGGCCAGCGCCGAGGCCCAGTTGAAGGCCGCCATCAAGGCTTAGTATATAGTAATGTCATTACCGGTCAGGTGAAGTGTCACGTGAATATAACGGTCATTAGGCATGAGTAAGCAGTCAATAACCAAATACCAACCCCAATATCTAAAGTTATGTTCTATTTAAGATTATGGTTCTCAAAATAAGATCTTTATTAATATTACAAACGTAATAGTAACTCCAGAAGTTATAGAATAATAATCCTTGATAAAGGTTCACTAGGTGTAGAGCTATAAGATCTGCGTTTAAAATATATATCATAGTACGAATTTCACGCCAATTATTGCTACTTCACTGAGTCTACTTTGTGTTGAGAGTTACAGAAAACGTTGTCGTACTAGGAACACTTATGTCATTGTTCGCTAATACCTCCAAGAGCTTCGAGACAGTAATTTAGTACTATGTATTACTGTGACTAGGTATTACTATTGTCTCTTTGGTCCCCTGCAAAAATTCGCAGTCGGTCGAAAGCAGTCGGTCGAAAGCAGTCGGTCGAAAGAGGCTTATTTTATGCCTTATAATATCTTGTAATTTGCTTAAATAGTATGTACAGTATAAACACGTGGAAATGCAAAGACATCCACCAATAAATAGATCAATTGGTGCAATGTCACCACATTTGTGGCACTTTGTTATTCATTCCATAGTCTATCATGGTATCACTATTCGTATTTATGAGTCAATAATCTTTTGGTTTAAGACCTAATAGTGAGAATATGAATTCATTCAATTGATATATGGATTCAGATAGATCAACATTTTACGGCTATACCTATAGATGCAGCTAAAATGTATTACTATGACTATGTATTACTATGACTATGTATTACTATGACTATGTATTACGATGACTATATGACTATCTGACTATCGGACTATCGGACTATCTAGCTACCTGACTATCTGGCTATCGGACTATCTGGCTACCTGACTATCTGGCTATCGGACTATCTGGCTATCTGGCTATCTGATTTAGCTATCGGACTATCTGACTATGTCTAGTCTTTAGAGTGTATGGGTAGCAAGTAAAAGTATGGTGTGGAGCTTCTTCTTACTGACTACTGACTACTGACTACTGACATTAGTAGGGAAACTCAGAGAAAAGCTTATAGTATAGTAAGTAGTATAGTAAGTAGTATAGTAAGTAGTATAGTAAGTAGTATAGTAAGTAGTATAGTGAGTATACGGTGAATGGTGGATTAAGAGTAGGGTATAATGAATAGTAGTCGAAAGAGTATAGCAACAGTGAGTATAGTTAGTAGTGAATAGGTTGCAGTGAGTATTGCAGTCATAGTATAGTGAATAGTATAGTACTAAGAATTAGCATAGTCAGTAGCTTTGTTGATTCTTGAAGACTATTAGGTGTGTTATTGATCTGTACTGGAAGGTCCATGTTGTATCCACCATAGGCAGCGCCCTATCTATAGAGGATTCATGAAGTACTCTGTCCGATCGCCAGGCCATCATTGTACGAAGTACTATGATAGGGGTGATACGGAATTCTCAGTCATCATAGTGGAGTTTGCATTGGCCATGGTGGAGTTTGCAGCCATCATAGTGGAGTTTGCAATGGCCATGGTGGAGTCTGCAGTCATCATAGTGAAGTCTGCATTGGCCATGGTGGAGTCTGCAGTCATCATAGTGAAGTCTGCATTGGCCATCATAGTACTTCGTACCATGATGGCGTTTCTCTCAAAGTTATATAAGCCACTTCGGTGCCTCAGGAGCCACCAACAAACATAATTTTAGTAAGGCATAAATGAATCAAGAACATGACCAAACTAGTATTTGAACTAATATTCAGAATAATATTCTAGAAGTACTATGCAGAAACTGATTCAGAAACTAATTCAGAAAGTAGTATTCAGAATAATATTCTACAAGTACTATCCAGAAACTAATTCAGAAATAAGCCAGAATAATATCCAGAAACTGGGATTCAGAACTAGGAGTTCCTAATCTTCAATCCATGACTTTGCGTCCTATTTTAAAACAGTATAAAATGTTCCAATGTTATCAAATATAAAATCCCACACCAACATATTTAATCATTTAGAACATAAAAGAGGCCCCATAAATAAAGCTTTAATGTACTATGGTCGTCAAAAGACTTTGTCGTTTTCATTGGTCATAGTACTTCTTCGTTTCCAGTACTATGATGATCATGACTTTGTTTTGGTCACTCTTCATGGCCATAGTACTTCGTCGTTTCCATTGGTCATAATACCTCGTCGTTCCCATTGGCCATCACACTACTTTGTACTACGATGACCAGACAATGTATTTTCTGTACCATCTTAATGAGATAGTCACGAATGAGATAATCACGAAAGAAGGGAATGCGCACTTTATGTACTGACGTGAGTCTCTTCTCACTCCTTCACTCCTCCTGGACCCAACCCTCACCCCTCACCCCTCACCCCCTCACCCCCTCACCCCCTCACTTCAATACTGCGCACCACTGAGGAGTAGTTTCTGAACTTCATTTCAACTCCATTCTCAACTCCACGCAACTCCATTCTCAACACAATTCGCAACTCCATTTCTATTCCACACCACCACCGAAATTCTCACACATGAAGCCAACAAAGTAACAAAAAACAGTAACAAATGACACTAACAAAGATCACAGAAGTACCACAAAAACACAAAAGATGGGTTTTTTTAAAACTTAAATAAACTGTATTTCATGACCTAGATCTACTAAAACTGATTTTTTTTTTGGAATAGTTTTTTTTTTGAAATATTTTTTTTTTTGATATTTTTGGTGGTCTTATTATTACTGGGGGTGTTGAATTGGGTCTGGATATTCGAGTCTCACTCTAAGGGCTGCAAATTGTGTTGCGCGAAGTATATGTTGAGAGTTGCCATAAAGTCTCGCATAGTCCATCATTGTACGAAGTACAATGATGGTGTACTATGATGGAGTACTATGATGGAGCATATGATGGAGCATATGATGGTGTACTATGATGGAGCATATGATGGAGCCTATGATGGCTATCGAAAAGTTCGATTCACGGCCATCATTGTATTGTACAATGATGGCTACCATAGTTCTAGTGGAGAGTTTTTGATGCTACTTTTCTCAAACTCATATAAGCCGCTTCTGTTCCTCTCTCTGAGGAACATTCAAGGATCATAGTATCAATAGTCATAAATGTGTGAAAGAACATGACAGAAACTGTTAGATTCTTGTGAAACGTTCATGTACTAAGTTACTTTTGTTGGTTGATGATCCCTCAAAACGAGGGAATCTAGCTACTTAAGTAATTGGCTGGGGAATTAGCGTATCCAGCCAGTTTGTTGATATGTGCAGGATTTCCAGATCCTCATGGAGTAAAATTGGACAAATACCATACTGTCTTGTTTATTGTTTCTGACATACAGTGTTTTTCGAAACCATTCAAACCAGCACGGCAAAACGATTCAAATCACACTAGCAAAATTAAACAAACCAATAATTTAAAAAAGTTTTGTACCCCTTCCACTTCAGTTCCGTCCGTTCTAGTTCTTGACTGGTACTGCAAGACTCCCAAATGTGTTAGACATGGAATTGACTCGACTGAGTGCAGGATTCCAATGGAGTCTAGAACAGGAAGATCTACGCTTCATGAAGATCTACGCAACATGCAACAGGATCTGCGAATGCAAGAGTCTAGACTTATCATCCCTCCAGATATATAATGGGAGCAAGAGCCCAACTTTGAGAAGTAAGAACTCCATTACTTAATCTTAGATACTTATAGTCTAATATAGATATCATCAAGTAATTAAGAATATCCATAATACTGTTCGGGTGAGTTCCTACTATTAGTAGCCGTTCAGAATACGTAGTCATTGTTAGGTCATCGTTCCTGGAACGATCCTTTATATTAATAAGCAAGTTAGAAGCTTAGAGTCATTGCAGATACAGGCTAAAGCCTAGGGTCGCATAATAATTCTAACAAAATGTAGTACATATGAGGCAATCCTCCAGATTGAAGATTTCAAAATAATGAATTCTAATGAAAGTTGACGTGAAACCATTACGATATTTGGTTTGAAAGACTGTGCGAAAGGGTACGAGACTTTGAATAATTGGTTTGAAACATTCTGCCAAGATGGTTTGAATAGTTGTGAAGAACACTGTACTAATGTGATGTGTGCTTATGAGCCCTGGTCCTGATATGTAGTTTGACCGGAATTGAGGACCGCGGCCGGAAATGCCCAGCTACAAGATGTCCAAAAGTCCACCACGAAAACCTTTTCAACTCACAAAATATGCATTGTAAAGTCCGGAATTCCAGGATTCCACCAAACTCACTCTCATTTCTGTACCATGAAAAAAAGGTCGTTTGCGTTGGGCCTTTTTCTGCTGAGGTTGCCTGGTGTACGGGTGTTGCGTCGCTTTCGCAACCCCCGGTTTTACCCCAGTTCCGGCCATCCTAATCAACCGTACTTAAATCCCACCTTACCTTGACCAAGCCACATCGAGAACCCCCAACTCTAATAAATGAATCAAATAAGGACTGCATAAATGCTCCAGTGAGTATTAGCATGAAAAAAATTGTACCAGGTGCAGTGGGCTATTTTTCGGAGTATCCAGCCAATTATGATAGATGCTTTCTGGAAAATCCCTCACATTCCCCTGATGCTTTGTACCATGATGACTGACAAGATGGCATTCTGGAATGGCCATTGTCAGATTAAACGGGTTAGGCTTCATAATACAGTGTTTTTCAAAACTATTCAAACGAGCACAGCAAAACGATTCAAACCACACTAGCACAATTAAACAAACCAATAATTCAAAAAGTTTCGTACCCCTTCGCATAGTCTTTCAAAGCAAATGGCGTAATGTTTATCATCAACTTTCATTAGAATTCAATATTCTGAAATCTGAAATCTGGAGGTTTGCCTCATATGTACTACATTTGGTAGTCTTGCAGTACCAATCAAGGGTCAAAAAGGACGGAACATTGATTGGGTGCAACCCCCGGAATTGGCTCTATCGAGAAATCAAAACACCCGTACACCAGGAAACCTCAGCAGAAAAAGGCCCAACGCAAACGACCTTTTTTTCATGGTACGGAAATAAGAGTGAGTTTGGTGGCATCCTGGAATTCCGGATTTCGCAGGGTATCTTTTATTAGTTGAAAAGGTTTTCGTGGTGGGTTTTTGGAGTTTCTGTAGCTGGGCATTTCCGGCCGCGGTTCTCAATTCCCGTCAATCATACCATAACAGTGCTCATAATCATACATCATATAAGTATGTCAGAAAACAGTACTCAATTCTGTCCAATATTACAGTGTTTTTCAAGACTATTCAAAGCAGCGAGGCAAAATGTTTCAAACCACATTAGCAAAATTAATATAATAATTCAAAAAGCTTCGTACCCCTTATTACAGTCTTTTGAACCAAATGGGGTAATGCTTCACACCAATTTTCATTAGAATTTTTCAACCTATGATTTAGTATATATTAATATACAGGGATATGTAAGTTGTACCTTACAAGACCAAAGTGCGAGATGTGTCGAGATGGGTGAAAACTCTTCATCCACTGTCAACCTGCATATAGTACTTCACAGACGTGCATCTAACATATCCACGAAGTACCTTAGGTCCGTACCTGCTAAGTACTCGTTGACAGAATTCAATGTTCTGAAACCTTAAATCTGGTGGATTGCCATATACGTACTACATTTGGGAGTCTTGCAGTACCAGTGGAGGGTTAGAACGGACGGAACATTGATTGGGTGCAACTCCCGGAATTGGCTGCCAAAACACCCGTACACCCGGATACATCAGCAGAAAAAGGCCCAACGCAAACGACTGTTTTTTCATGATACGGAAAAAAGAGTGGATTTGCTGGAATCCTAGAATTCCGTACTTTACAATGAATATTTTCGTAGTTGAAAAGGTTTGGTGGTTGCCTTTTAAAGGAGCCCTGATCTTTATGGTCACGTGACCGCTATTGAAGTTCCGGTCTCGTGCTATACCAAAACCACTACACCATAAATTGGCCAAATATTCAAAGAGAATCTTAATCTGGTAAAACCCAGATGCTCTAAAACAGAACCCCCCTCTCTGGTTTGGATAGTTTTGAAAAAACACTGTATGTACTACATTTGGTAGTCTTGCAGTACTAGTGAAGGGCTAGAACGGACGGAACTGAACTGAAAGGGGTACAAAACTTTTTTAAATTATTGGTTTGTTCAATTTTGCTAGTGTGGTTTGAACCATTCTGTCTTCTTGGTTCCAAAAATTTCGCCGCCCTGGTTTGAATAGTTTTGAAAAACACTGTACCTTTATGGGTAGTGCCCTGCCCATCACGGATCTAACAATTATTAAGATAATTAACAATTCTTTTTAAGGTGTCCGAATCTAATGTACCTTATTTAAATGGAGGGATTGGCGGATGCTTTTTTAGATTATTTCCAGTCATTTTTTGGGTGTGCTCTGGATTATTGTTGAAAGTGAACAATGAATGATCATTACAGAAAAGGAAGGCGCACACTCATGAAAATCCCAGAGTGTGCTATACTTACTTCTTGATGCTATACTTACCTTTGCTATATAATAGGAAGGTCTAGGTCTCACATGATTTTTGTGTGGAAAGTTTAGCAGAGTCCTAGAAATCCATATAAGATGGGACTCTGGTCCATACCCTGTTAGAACTTGTGCAGGACTTTGGGATTTGTAAAACAAAGTTATATCAGTTTGTATATTCGAATACTATAATATGCCTTAGAGGGATCTTTGGGGATTCATCTTATCAGGCAAACCTGCTAGTTCTATATACTCCCTTGCTGCTTCGGGTAACCCTTGAGGGATTTCTTGAAACAGCCGGCCTTCAGGATGTGAAACATCACAACATCGAAATGTTTCACATTGGCCGGAGAAGTCCTTATCAGGAGTTCTCCCGGGCTTATCAGGAGTTCTCCCTGGCTCTGGCATATTGCATGCTTCATCTTGCATGGATCGTGGCGCCCAGTATTCAAGTCTCCTTGAATACTAACCACCACACCATCTTATACTCATGAGTGGTATGGTTTGAGGCTAAGCCTAATCTAAGCCTTGTTAGTAGAATCCACCGCCACTAAATACTCAATTCTAGTGCTCGTAGGATTTTTTCTAACGTACCTTAGTGTTAGTTAACTAATCAGAATATCGTTTGAGAGGAACATACCAAGATTCCTCTATTCCGACCCCCAGAACGGCCAGACCCCCAGAACACCTATCGGGTAACTCTTCACGTATTCACCTATCTTGATGAGACTATGAACTTTATCAATGGTGCTCAGTATAATATGCTGGACTGTACTCCATGGTTATTGAAAGGTCCCCCTGATCTACCTACCATAAATGTTCAGTTAGTGTTAAGTAATCTACAATTATACTGACTGTATATAGCAAATTCGTTTTATGTTTCTTTTACTACCTTTCTAAATCTCCTTCTTGTATAGATATCACAGCTTTTTTCAACATTGTGTACCAGTACTGGACATGCTGACGAAACATCAGCTAATAGTTTCAATCAGATAATTAACGTGCCTACAACAATCTATCATAAACTACGATAAGAATCAGGAGGTTTCCGGTAGTCATCGTCGTAAATATCAGCACTAGTCACTATTAAATCAGATGAAATTTTTTAGATCCACTATAGGAAGGACATTACCTATAGAGACATTATGAAGCCTACGATGTCCCATCCCAACAATGGTCACTGCAAAAAACTGTATTACGGCATTCGGTCATCTTAGCACTTCATGGCACTTCATGAATCGGTGGCCCTTTTCGGATATTCTGGTACAATTCTTACCATTGTTCTAGAGGAGAGTTTTTCGGTAACACGTTTCTCTCAAAGTTATATAAGCCACTACGGTTCGTCTCTTAAGGAACCATCAACGAGCAAAGTATTAGTAAGGCATAAATGTATTAAAGAACATAACACAATTAGTGAGATATCATAGTCATAATAATAGCCATAGTCAGTCTTAGGTTATAGTCATAGTCAGTCTTAGTCATAGTCAGTCTTAGTCTTGACCATACGTCATAGTGGTCATTCATGTCATGTCATTTCCATGGACAAAAAGATTGGTCATTGCCACGGACAAATAAATTGGTCCTTGTCATGGACAAATAAATTGGTCATTGTCATGGACAAGAAGATTGGTGACAATAATGAGTTAGCCATATTTCGACTTTTCAATGAACCTACTCATTATTGGACTAGTACAACTAGGACTATGACTGGTGATATTGACTGCTTTTTGATTCTAGGTAGTGACTACCAACGTTGTGTAGTATAAGAAGGACAGACTGGCGTAGTCAAACTCCCAATTCAAGGTATACACTATCAGTAGTGATGATGAAAGTGATAGTCATAGTCATAATCATAGTCATAGTCATAGTCATAGTCATAGTCATAGTCATAGTCATAGTCATAGTCATAATGATAGTAATGGTCACTGTGATAGTCACTGTCATAGACATGCCAGGTCATTGAGTATAAGTCCGACTGGTGGGTGGAAGATTTTTTTCAATAAAGAACCCAAGTCAAGGTCTTTAAGTATTATCACTACTGACTACTTCTACTACTTTTAGCCTTTCTGGATATAGTACCACTGACATGAATTACGTGAGGATATTGAGTCAAGGATCTTGATATTTTTAATTCATGAAGTAGGGCTAGGCATTGACGACTCAAGAGCCATGAGTTACTAAAATCACTAGAAGTACTCTCCATACTTTCTAACGCACTACATCCACTCACCCATTCTATCTCACCTTACCATTATGAAATCGTTACACTATTATATCACTATGAAATCCATACAGTAATATATCACTATGAAACCCATACCATATCAGTATCACGCCAGTTTCAGTCTCATGAGTACAGTGTTTTTCGAAACTATTCAAACCCGTGCGATATAACGATTCAAACCACACTAGCAAAATTGAACAATCCAATAATTCGTGAAGTAACCGTTTGTAATATTTAATAAAGACTTCACATAAACAGTATATTTCAAATCCTTGATCCTTAGCAATTTTCAAGTCATAAGTACGAAAGTTTTTGAATTATCGGTTCGTTTTAATTTTGCTAGTGTTATTTGAAACAATTGCCGCGCTGTTTTGAATAGTTTTGAAAAACACTGTATCGTTAATGTGACCTCGTCTATATTGGAGCGTATCAGCACATGACAATTCACGTGACTGCACTCTGCGGATGATGCGGCTGCACGTGACTGTGGAACCTCTTGCGGGACATTTAACGTCAAGTGCCTTCTGCGCGCATTGAATAACTGTGGTGTCACTGTGGCTGCCATGTGACCTCACATGTCACGTGCGATGGTACCTCAAAAAGAAATTTTTAAGACGGCGTTCTGGAACTCCATCGCATAGAAGCCACATAAGCGAATTTTTTGGAGGCCTTGGCACCGACACTGAGGCTTGCTGGGCTTTCTGGCCATTATCACCAACGTACTAGAGAAGCCGGTGGCGGCCCGTTGGGCGGCCGAGCACGTGCGAGCAACTCAAGTTTATCCGAGAATGCCTTTTTATGTATGCGGTAACGCCGTACGTCGAGGGCATAATGCCGTTCGCAGAAGGCAGATTGCGCGCACATAGATGGTGGCGCCCGGCACACAAGGCCCTGGTGCATAGGTCCGGAGCCCCAAGTCCCCAGTCCCTGCAGCTAGGCGAACTCGGCGAGTACCGCGGCGCACGCGGGCCACAGTTTCTTTTCGTGCGCATCGTGAGTCCATGACTAGCCCATTATATATAGGCGTGCAGCATTCCACCCTCTCCATTTCTAAGCAACATGTCGCATTTGGAGGAGAAGAAATCGGAGTCGGCGTCGTTCCACAACACCGAGGATTTCGAGACCAATGCTGTGGTCAATATCGACCAAAACAAGAAGGATATCGGCGTGGTGTCAGCCATTTTCTTGGTCACCAACCGGATCATTGGAGCAGGTGTGTTTTCGACGGCCAGTACCATCTTGACCCTCTCAGGATCCGTGGGCACGTCGTTGATCTTATGGGTGGTGGGCAGTATCATTGCCTTCACCGGGCTCCTAACTTATATGGAGCTTGGGTCTGCCATTCCCAAGAACGGAGGTGAAAAGAACTACCTTGAGTACATCTACACCAAGCCCAAGTTCTTTGTCACCGCCATGTACGCCTCGTACATTTTTTTCCTCGGCTGGGCCGCAGGTAACAGTATAGTGACGGGCGAGTTTCTTCTCACCGCAGCAGGCGTGGAGACCACGCAATGGAACACCCGTGGAATCGGTGTGGGAGTCATCACGTTTGCGTTTTTGATCAACGGGCTCCACGTCAAGTCCGGCTTAATGTTGGCCAACGTGTTGGGAATCTTCAAGGTTGCCATCATCTTATTTATATCCGTGGCCGGCTGGGTGGCTTTGGGAGGAGGTATCAAGACCAATAACTTCAAGAGCCCCGGCAACTTCACCGACAGTTTCCACGGTACGTCACCCTCGGGCTTCGGAGTGGTCAACGCCTTATACAACATCATTTGGTCGTATGTGGGGTACAGTAATGCCAACTATGCTTTGGGAGAGTGCAGGAACCCCGTCCGCGTGTTGAAGTTGGCTGCTCCGCTTGCGTTGTGCATCATCACGGTGCTCTATCTTTTGGTCAATGTGGCCTACTTCGCCGTGGTGCCTGCAGAAGACATTAGAAACTCCGGAAGAACCGTCGTGGGCTTGTTTTTCCGGTACGCCTTTGGCCCCAAGGCCGAGAAGGCCTCGTCGGTGTTTGTGGCCTTGTCCACCTTAGGAAATGTGCTCTCGGTGATCTTCTCGCAGGGTAGAATCATCCAGCAGTTGGGCCGTGAAGGTAGTTTGCCATTTTCCCGGTTTTTCTCCACCTCCAAGCCATTTAACTCGCCGTTTGTGGGCTTATTCCAACACTGGGTCATCTGTGTGATCACCATCTTGGCCCCACCTCCCGGAGACGCATACAACTTCATCTTGAACTTGATCTCGTACCCTTTGAACGTGGTCAACACGTTTGTGGGTATTGGCTTGTTGTATTTGAAGTGGTCTGCATATAGAGGCCACCGGACCTGGACTCCTCCCATCTGCACGCCCTTCCCCGTTGTCTTTTTCTTTGCCCTCCTGTCGCTTTATTTGATCGTGGCCCCCTATATTCCCCCCACCGACGGCCAGACCGTGTACGAATCGTTGCCATACTGGATCCATCCTGTGGTCACGTGGGGAATCTTCTTGGTGGGTGCCATCTACTGGGCCCTTTGGACCAAGATCATGCCTCGTGTGGGAGGCTACACCTTGGTGGTCAAGGAGGTCATGGGCGCAGACGGATTCTGGAAAAACAAGTTCTTCAAGGTGCCCCACGGCGTTGACCCAGACACCTTCACCGAGGAGGCTCTCAACGAAGACGCCATCTCGCAGGTGCACCGTGTAGACTAGACATCCTTAAACCACAGTCATCATAAACCACTACAGTCATCTAATGCATCATCTAATGACCTCAGCACACATTTATATTAGAATTTAATCATATACCCCAGGTAAATCACAGTAAGTACAGTAATAAATCACATTAAGTACAGTAATCCGAGCTTTTTTTTTTTTTCGTTTTTAAGACATTAGAATCTGGACCATAAAAGTGAAGAAGCAAAAGAAGGGTATGAAAAATTGAAAAGTGAATGAAGAACTGAAAGGAGATGAAAAAGGGTATCGAAAAAACTGGGGCGGGCGCTCCTTTTATACCTGGTTTTGTGTTTGAGGCTGCAAATCTGAAACACACCGCGCACTGCAAGCGTCAGCAATATAAAAGGACCAGTTCCCCCCAACTTTTGATGTATCCTTTTTTATCTCAATACTTCTTTTTCTATTTTGTGATCCCCAATACACTGGATTTGTATTACCAAGAGCAAGTCGATCATGTGTCCACTCCAGACGAATTACCCTAGGTAGAGGTCCATGATGATATTATCATGATCCAAAGTATATGGTGCCACTGTTCCATCCATGGATTTATTACTTAACGGCTACTAATCCATACTTATGGCTGCTACATCATACTTATGGCTGCTACTCCATACATATGTCTACTGTTTCTGATCATGCTATCTCCATGGTTATGGATACTTTTTGAGGCATCATCACCAACAAAAACAACTCAGTACTCCAACGTTTCACAAGAACCTAACAGAGTAGGGTATATGCATACAGTGTTTTTTAAAACTATTCAAGCCAGCGCACCAAAATGTTTCGTTCCTCTTCGCACAGTTTTTCAAACCAAAAGGCGTCCAACTTTCATTAAAATTCAATATTGTGGAATCTTAAATCTGGAGAATTGCCTCATATGTACTACTTTTGGGAGTCTTGCAGTACCAATTAAGGGTCAGAACGGACGGAACTGAACTGGTTTCCTTGCCTTCGATGACACCATTTACTTTGAAAGACTGTACAAAGGAGTACAAAACTTTTTGAATTATTGGTTTGAACACTTTTGAAAGACACTGTATAGAGTGAAGGGAGTAGAAGGTGTGGGTAGAAGTATGTGTGTCTAAAAACCACCTTCCATTTTTCTATCATTACTATATTTGATTGTCTCGAATAGAGCCAAATTCTTTCCATCAGGAGAACCCCCCAAAATCTTGAGGTAAAGTGAATGGACAGACGATTCGGGGCAAAATTAGCTTTCGCATATTCTCAAACTTGGAATATGTAAGAAGAAAACGTTATTCAGGGGATTCAGATCCATGGATAAGAGCTTTTTTGCTGGAACTGGTTGCCCATTTCAATATACTGGTTCTATAGGGATAACCTAAACTTAATATTTACAGATTACCAGCAAAGAGTCTTGTCTTTTGTTCAAAAGTCGGTTGTTAATGACTCCCACTTCTATTGCACGACGGTGGCACTTTACGACAAAGTTCGTGGTGGCCAATTTCCAAATAAATTTCTAACCAAATTCAGAATTTTCCTAAATATTGGCAAAATTCCCAGGATCTTAGGTATTGGCATTCGCAGGATCTTTTGTACTGGCATTCCTAGCAACTTTGGTATTGGCTCAATGTGCATTCCCTTATAATCATAGTCACATTTCCAGGCGAAAGGTTCATCGTTACCTTATGGTTTTTTTCCAAAACTCTATACTCAGTGAATCTTCTATGATGCTGAATTTAGACCCTAGAAACTGGTCTTACAAGAATTTAGTTCTTGGTGGTGTTTAAAAGAGTTTCAGTTTCCCGAATATTGCCTGAAGCCGTATTTCCACCTGGCTCTTGCTCTTGAACATTCTACTTGTTCTATTCGTTCTAGTAGAACATCAGACCTCGCCCACACAATCATATCGACCACTTTGTTGAGATTGTGGGGAGCAGTCAAGACCAAGAAGACCACTCACACCAGACCTGCACAGACCATCTTGTTGCTTTCGTCTAACCACGGAACCTTTGGTTTCAACCCACAGATCTGAGTGTCCCAAACTCTTTTTGGAGAAATCTTCATGAAGGGGGAACTTTATGACTCTACGAATTCATGAGTTTGTTGCTTTTGGACGGGGAACTTGTCGATAGTCCATGGCATACTGCATATACGTCCGGTCATATCCAAGTACCATACTGTGCTATACCATACTACTCATCTAGCTAGCATTACCATGGATTATGGTAATGCTAGACGGTACTACTACACTAACCATGATACTAATCTAGGGTTATATGAATATTTCTTGATTCTCTATTGAAAGGGTTTTACCAGGGTATATCAAGAAGTAAAGAGTCCTCTGAAGGTCATTTTTATTACACATGCTTGTATATAATACCGACGTGTGAAACTATTACATGAATGAGTGACGTGACTTCAGATTTAGAATGGAACAGGATGGTGTTGGGTGGAGGTATGATGTAGTATGGAGCTATGGAGTAGTATGGTGTAGCATGGTATTGTGGTGAGAACAGAAAGATATTATGAATTTATTATATGTAATTATGTACTTCATGCAATTTCTCCACTCTTTATTCTCTGTATCTTATCTTTAATCTATTCTACTCTTTCCCCTTCCTCGTGTGTGGCATCAGGTTATTCACAAGGTCATCATGAACTTTGGATTTATGCTACATACGGTGATACTACATTATTAGTGTAGTGCATAGTATCCAAAATCCCACATACACTAGAGACAGTAGAGCCATTCAACATAGACCACTGAAGGTATTACCACTGTTAATTATGGGAGTAGCTCATTGTGACAATAGACAAAAGACAAAAGAAAGTAGAGACTCTTAACTAGGACTGGAAACCAAGACCTACTACACCTGTTTCTTTGGTCACTCGGACAAAACAACCAGTTTGGTAAAACATAACATCAAGATGATATCCTCAATGATGCAGGGTAGCCACTAGTATTGGTGGTCACTAGTATTATTGGGTCCAGCCATTAGCCTCAGTAGAGGTAGAGTATGTATGAGATTAGTATCATGGTGGTGGATAATGATAGAGTAATAAGTCATAGAGTAGTATAATGAGGGAGCAGACATTTTAATAGTAGACTAGTAGATAGTAGATAGAATGTTGTAAATAATAGAGAAGTGAGAAGCGGACCGGTAATAAAAGAGTAGTACAGTGGTTGAGTAGATAAGGAGTTTCGTCGTTTCGCCGTTTCGTCGTTTCGCCGTTTCGTCGTTTCGTCGTTTCGTCGTTTCGTCGTTTCATTGTTTCGCATATCAATGTATAAGCCCTTATTAGATAGATGTTAGCCACTACTATTGGTGGTCACTATTATTGGTGGTCACTAGTTCTTAGACCTAAGATGAGTAGTAAACTGCCGATGTGGATGTTGAAACACTGTACTGGTCGACCACGTGAGCGGACCCTTTGGCCTTCATTACGACCTCTTTCCTCAACACCGTATTAGTCTATATAAGGTGAGGCAATTCCTCTAGGAGGAAGCAGGGGCGAATGAATATTGTCAACAGAGTACTCGACGTAACCGGAACCTAACACTAGTACTGGTAGTCACTAGTACTGGTAGTCAGTAGTAATGGTAGTCACTAGACGAGGCAATTCTCCAGATTTAAGATTTCAGAATATTGAATTCTACTTAAAGTTGGTGTCAAACCATTAGGCCATTTGGTTTGAAAGACTGTGCGAAGGGGTACAAAAAAATTTTGAATCATTGGTTCGAATAGTTTTGAAAAAACACTGTAATATGATGAATGATTATGAGCACTGTTATGGTATTATTGACCGGAATTGAGGACTGCGGCCGGAATTGCCAGCTACAGTAACTCCAAAAGTCCACCACTAAACTTTTTCAACTAAAAAAATATGCATTGTGAGGTCCGGAATTCCAGGATTCCACCAAACCCACTCTTCTTTCCGTACCATGAAAAAAAGGTCGTTTGCGTTGGGCCTTTTTTTGCTGAGGTTGCCTGGTGCACGGGTGTTTTTTGCACCCATTCAATCTGTTAAAGTTTACCGCTCTTGAGTCTATAATCTGGAGTTACGTCTTTGTTCGTTTTGCTCGTTCTTCTTGTGTTACTAATTTGTACTAGGAGATCCGTCCTGTGGTCACTTGTGATACCGCTCAACCTAGAGTGGAATCTCCCCTATATATACTTGGGATTCCTTGGACTCCTTGCTTTTGGGTGTGGATTTGGTTATACCTTGTCTGACGGCAAACCTGAATACTCCTAACTCTAAGACCCAGTTACAGTACTATTCTGCACTCATGCGTTCCTCGGAACCTTATGAGGCTTGTATAATTCCGCTGTACTATATATTACCTGCATACACGGGACAGCACATCTTATATGTTCAAGAGATCTAACAGGAAGTTTAGTTTAAGTATCACGACTGTATATTGTATCACTCTAAAGCTTAATACATACTTTAAACATTTATATGTCTTCACGACTCAATAGTTTGAATGCATGAAATCTGTATTTACGAGTATGGATGCAGAATAAACTATAATACTGGATCTAGAACTTGTCCTAGAATGTTGGAACATGAGGAACCAGTACACCTCTGATGTACTGCATGTTCCATGTGACTGCATGTAAGCAGGGCAGATGAAACAGTGATATGCAGGAACAGACGAGAGTGGACACGTCCCGCGAAAAAGGGAGCGGGCGGTAACATAAGAAGACATAGAATAAGAGACGACATTGAGTTGATAAAAGTTCTGAGTATAAATTAGATACATAGTCGTTCCAGTCTATGCGTTAGTAGATGACAAAACGCAACATAGAATACACCACAATGAAATATGGAGTAAAGAACCAGCCTTCCAGCCCAATGACTAAGATCTGACTCTGGCTTGACAAATCACTGACCATGGATTGACTAGGATCTTAATATCTAGGATCTGACTGCTCATACTACGCTACAGATATCTACCATACCCTCCTAATCTACTGTATTATACTGGCAGTATAGACGAATACGCCAGCTGGTCAGTGGTAGTATATGCAATCACCAGTATGAATTACGGATTACTATTATAGCTACTAATGTAAGGTAATTTGTAGTACTGGTGGTCACTAGTAATGGTAGTCACTAGTACTGGTCTATTTACGGGGTGAGAACAGAAATATTTATGATTGTAGATAAAGAGGTGGTTGGTGAGAGGCCAGTTGATCATTCTATGTAATTATGTACTTCATGCAATGTATGGCGTGGCCACGGTCTTTTCGGAATGGTCACGTGACCTTCCCGAACTATCCACACACCCCACTATCATGCTTGCCCTTAAGAGATTCTGATCGTAGACTCGAAGCAAACTTAAAACATCCTTAACATGGGCAATTGCTGTTTTGGGAGACAGAGTTAAAGGACCTAAGTCAATAGACCGGAACTGCATATAAGCCCGGAACTGTTTGACAGGTCACGTGACATTCACGTGCAAAACAGTATCACCTTATATTCTTTGCCACAAGCCACCCTCTCGTTCAAAAAAAGCGATTGCTTTTCTGACTTCATCGAATTTCTTAAACAGTCCAAAACTCTGTCATATTGTTGCTCGTGGCAAGAATTAGTGGGGTGAATCAATAGGTGTGGTGTGCATATAGGCCCCGCAAGTGGGGGTTCCGGGGTACCACGATGAAATCCCCACGTGTCATGCAACAACCAAAAAATTCTATGACAAAATTTTTTTATAGAAGTGCCCAGGAACGAAACAATGCATACGAATTTATTAAAGTCGAATTTATTTAAGTCGTTTGGAAAAGAAATCACGCCATTGTTTTAGAGTTTCTTATCACATATTTGCTACGGGATCTATCTGCAGTACCCGGGGTTCTTTCCATGCATACGATAATTAGCGTGGGAAGAAACTGACATTTGACGTACGTCAAGTGAAACAAATATGGTGCTGGATGCAGTATCAGTTTCACACATTGTGTAGATTCTCACTCCTCCTCACCTCGGGTGGTGTACGGGTGCAAAGTACATGATAGCACACGAGCGCCAAAATTCGCCTTTTCGGAAAAAAAAGAAAAGGGTTTGATAGTATGTCACTAAGAGTATTGTGGGTGATATGGCCTGTTTCTTTTGTCAAGTAGATGAACACGTGAGGAAAGGAAAAAGAAACTCATAAAAAGGTGATGTTGTTATATGCAGGCCGAGATAACGGGTGTTCAGCCGCACGTCTCTAAAATCTAATTTCATCTTCTCAGCTACTAGTGTCCCCTCACCCCGCACACCTCACCCGTCACCGCGTGCACCGTGGCTCATGTAGTTTCTGGCGTGTTTCACAAGTGTTTCACACGTGTTTCACGAGTGTTTCAGATATCACGTAGTGCAGAAACACAATGACTCACGTCCAACAATGGTCGTTTCACATCAGCAGACATGCACAAGCTCAGTATAGGAGCACGTTGCAAGTGGGGCCCCAGGCGGGGTTACCAACTATATAAAGAGATATTCCCACCCCCAAATTTACAGCCACACAAAAACCAAAGCAACCACAAAACAGCTACAAAAACCAAAGCAAACACAAAAAAGCCACAAAAACAATACCAATACAAATCTCTTGATCACCAAAACCTTCCCCTAACCCATTTAACCTTTATCGTCGAAAACCATGAAGTTCACACTTATTACTGCCCTTGTTAGCTGCGCCGTCTGTGTTCAGGCCCGGGGAATGATGTTTGCAGCCAAAGTGGATGGCAAATTAAGACGGCTTTATAGCCAGGAAGTGGAGAATGGCAATTATGTCTTGGGGTATGGACACCTTCCTTTTGCTCAAGCGTTTACTGTGGAAGGAGAGCAGGTGTATGCAGGAAAGCAGTTTGAGCCTTTGTACGTGGGTTCTGTGGATGAGTATTGGATGGGATACGGCAAGCCAGAACACATCACTGCGTTTAAATTTGACAAAAACAACAAAGTCACCAACCAGGACTTCTTCGCTTGTCCGGGTCTTGCAAAGAAGGATGAAGGGTTTAACACCATCTTCACTCGCATCCTGTATACTGCAGATGCAGACCCAGGATGTTTTCCCGTGGAGATGCACCGGATTCCGCTCTTGGGCTAGTCCAAAATGGTGGATTTTAAAGGACGTTTTATGGTGATTTTCTCTGGTCAGTTCTATTAGTGCCTCTGGTACTGGTTGATACTGGGTTGGTACTGGTCTGACCGTTTCTACCTTCTCTAAAGACTAGATTGAATAAATTTGCAGTAATGTCACTCACTGGATTGTATCAATGATCTCATCTAAGAATTCCATATTCTAACAGCTTTTTGTTATTAAACTTAGTAGTTGAAATGACACCAAATCCTTTCATTGGATCACCAGTTACATATTCCATATACAAAGTCTCAAGCATGCCACTAGTATTTATTTCGTCATGTATAACCTCAATTGCATCACTATTGGAAAAATCAGAGTTTTTCATCATGCTGCCAACCCACATAACCTTTGATTCTGCTAGATTTTTAACTAGAGGAAGAACTCAGTCATGCAACCAGTTCTTAAAGTTATTGAAAGCTTTTATATTGCTAGATATGACTTTACTACTACTACTCCACTATATACTACTACTCCACTATATACTACTACTCCACTATATACTACTACTCCACTATACAATGTTTTTCAAATCTATTCAAACCAGCGCCACCAAATGTTTCAAATCACACTAAAAAAATGAAGAAACCAATAATTTTAAAAGTCACTGTTTTTAATATTTAATAAAGACTTCACATAAACAGTTTATTTCAAATCCTTGATCCTTAGCAATTTTTAGGTCATAAGTACGAAAAGTTTTGAAATATCGGTTTGTTTTAATTTTGCTAGTGTGGTTTAAAATATTTTGGCGTGCTGGTTTGAATAGTTTTGAGAAGCACTGTATACTACTACTCCACTATATACTACCATTTGTTATGTTCTTTACTGCATCTTGCATTATTGATACTGTGTCCGTTGATGATAACATGGAGGTCGACCTGGATGGTTCCCAGTAGTAGTAATGGGCACTCTTATATTCACCAAAAAGAGTAATCGAACCAGTGACAGGACTGAATCGGCGTGGGTCTAGACCGGGCCTTGGGACATACCAAGATGTTCTCCACTTCCAGACTTCCAGAAGAGTCAGAAACCCAGAAACCCAGAAGAGTCAGAAAGTCAGAACACCCAGAACACCAGAAATATTTAAGAACTCACATGTTTTCTTATTAACCGTATTTTTATGCTTTAATTGGGGGCCTGTTTTAAGCTTATTTAAGTGGGGGCCTGATTTAAGTTTTTTTAATTGGGGGCCTGCTTTAATTTCTTTAAAATGGGGGGTTTGTTTTATGTTTAATTATATATATAATGTTTATTATATTTAAAATGTCTAAGGTGTTATACTATTTCAAAAGTCTGTTGCTTATATTTAAGGTGATATATAAATATGCATCGATAAATAATATAAAATGGAATCTATTGATGGAAAAAGAAAAAAGCTAGAACAGTATATCCCCATCCACTCACCATATGGCTTTCATAACACCCGTACACCAGGCTACCTCAGTAGAAAAAGGCGCAAGGCAAACGACCTTTTTTTCGAGAGATTTTGATGAAACTTGGTTTGTTGGATTCCTGGAATTCCGGACTTCACAATACATATTTTTTTTAGTTAAAAAGGTTTTCGTGGTGGGCTTTTGGAGGTACTGTAGTCGGCCAATTCCGGCCGCGGTCCTCGATTCCGGTCAAATTACATATCAGGACCAGGGCTCATAATTATACATCACATTAGTATGTCAGATAGAAAAAACGTCCCATGTTAATTATTGAAAAGCCAAGCGCATAGCAACCCCCGTTGAATAGGCGACGCCGTTGTCAACTACTTAAGCAGACCGATTTCTCTTTTTGAGGAACCAACAAAAAAACATACTAAACAGAGTAGTGTATTCAAGTCTGATTATGCACTGTACTCCAACTGAAAAAATAATTCACCACTGTGCCTCGTACAATTTTTTATGCTAATACTCATAGTCTAAAGCTTAGGCTAGGCCAACCTATACACAGTCCTTTTTAGTGTAATAATTAATTTGGGGGATCTCGATGTGGCTTGGTTAAGGTTAGATGGCATTTAAGTACGGTTGATTAGGATGGCCGGAACTAGGGTAAACCGGGGTTGCGAAAGCGAAGAAACACCCGTACATCAGGCTACCCCAGCAGAAAATGGCCCAACGCAAACGACCTTTTTTTCAAGGGATTTTGATGGCACTTGGCTTTTTGGATTCCTGGAATTCCGGACTTCACCGTGTATATTTTTGAGGCGAGAAGTTCTTCGTGGTGCACTTTTGGGGGGGGGGGGGGGGGGGGGGGGGGGGGGGGGGGGGGGGGGGGGGGGGGGGGGGGGGGGGGGGGGGGGGGGGGGGGGGGGGGGGGGGGGGGGGGGGGGGGGGGGGGGGGGGGGGGGGGGGGGGGGGGGGGGGGGGGGGGGGGGGGGGGGGGGGGGGGGGGGGGGGGGGGGGGGGGGGGGGGGGGGGGGGGGGGGGGGGGGGGGGGGGGGGGGGGGGGGGGGGGGGGGGGGGGGGGGGGGGGGGGGGGGGGGGGGGGGGGGGGGGGGGGGGGGGGGGGGGGGGGGGGGGGGGGGGGGGGGGGGGGGGGGGGGGGGGGGGGGGGGGGGGGGGGGGGGGGGGGGGGGGGGGGGGGGGGGGGGGGGGGGGGGGGGGGGGGGGGGGGGGGGGGGGGGGGGGGGGGGGGGGGGGGGGGGGGGGGGGGGGGGGGGGGGGGGGGGGGGGGGGGGGGGGGGTGTCCTGTAGTTGGCCAATTGCGGCCAATTCCGACCAAGCTATCGCATACCACATCAGCATCAGGGCTCATAATTATTCATCATATTAGTATGTCAAAAAAAGAGTATGGCATTTGTCCAATTTGACTCCATGGGATTGGGAAAGTCAAGCGTGTAACATCAACTGGATGGATACGCTAATTCCCCCGCCAACTACTTAAGCAGCTCTATTCCTCCTTCTGAGAAATCATCAACCAACAGAAGTAACTTAGTACAGGAACGTTTCACAAGAATCTATCAAAGACTAGCCTACTAAAGTTTCAATATGGTACTGAAGCTGACTAAATTCTTTCACCACTTTACGCTTCTTGTTATGTTCTTTAATACATTTATGCCTTACTAATACTTTGCTCGTTGATGGTTCCTCAAGAGAGGAACCGAAGTGGCTTATATAACTTTGAGAGAAACGTGTCACCGGAAAACTCTCCACTAAAACAATGGTAAGGATTGTTCTAGAATATTGCAAAAGAACCATCGTGGTACTTCGTGCAGCGATGGGACACGGCATTTGGAATGGCCATTGTTAGGATCGGGCAGAATAGGCTTCATGAATCCTCTATAGGCAGGGCCCTGCCTATCGTGGATCTAACACTTCTACCTCTAGACCATAAACTCTACTATATTATTGACTCTTGAAATCCAGCATACAGTATTGCTTTTATTGAGAATTGACTAGTTGCGAATAACATCAGATCATATTTGGATGGTATTTTTTGGTAAATGAATCACTTGTTAGTGGTATGAATACTTGATCAAATTAGCAGTATTCGTTATAAATTTTAAAATGATTTGTAACAGCCTTGGAATGGCTATTGTTCGATCAGACAGCTTAAACTCGAAGATTTACATAAGTAGGTCTACCAAAGGTACATCCAACAGCTGTGGTAGTGTGGTGTAGTAATGTAGTAGTGTAGTACCGTACTGTGGTGGTGTAGCGTACTGTGGTGGTGTAGCGTACTGTGGTGTAGTACAAAATGTATATGTACTAGAGCTAAAGGATGAGGAAGTAGATACTGCCCAAATAGCCATCCAGTCGTGAAACACAAACCATTTTTCCCCTCCAGTAGAAATTTTACCCAGTCTAATAAAAAATAAAAAAGTATTTTTCTAAAATATTTAAAGCAATAAGACTAGTCTATAATGGTCGCTCTATTACTAGTTAACGAGCAAGGAAAGAAACAGTGGATTACTAGGCTATGCCAAAGAAATCCCAAACTCCAAGATCACTCCGATCTTTTTTTTACCAAGAGTCAGTGGCCAACCCCAAAAAAATAACTTCTTCATATTGATCTGGTTGATCCTGCCAGTAGTCATATGCTTGTCTCAAAGATTAAGCCATGCATGTCTAAGTATATCATTATACAGTGAGATTGCGAATGGCTCATTAAATCACTCATCGTTTATTTGATAGTACCTTGCTAATTGGTATATGCCTGGCAATTCTAGAGCTAATACATGCTTAGTACCCGACTTACGAAGGGTAGTATTTATTAGATAAAAATCAACATTTTTGATTATTCATAACAACTTAACATATCGCATCTGCTTCAGAAAGGTTGTTTAATAGGCCAGAATCATCTACTTCCAAGAGATCCTAAAATGGCCCAAAAACCATTAACCATTGACCATACAAGAAGCTAGAGATTTTTCCACCAGAATGCATGAAGATAAAAAATATTGGATAAGCTTAAAACTGAATTTCAAAATGTAGACGTAGTTGCTGGTGTGGATGGTGTGGATAGTGGGTGCCTTTGTGCTCTACTCTACCCACCCACTTCCTCACTTCTTGACTCACTCTCTTGTTCACTCTACTCCTTCACTACTCCTTCATTACTCCTTCATTACTCCTTCACCCTCACTTATACTGTAGTTACACTTTTTTTTCTCCACTGTACTCTCACGAAGTTACTACAGATTCTCACTTCACTCTGCTTACTCCTTCTATCACAAAATCTTCTCCTCACGTCTTTTCTCTAATCACTCAACTCTACTCACTCAATTCTACTCCTTCAATTCTACTCCTTCTTCACTCTACTCACTCCTTCATTCTATTCTACTCACTCTCAATATCAGTGCTACAGATTCCACTCTCTCTACTCTCTACTCTTCACTCTCTATTCTCTTCACTTCACCTACTTTACTCCAGGTTAATCTTACTCCACTCTACTTCCTCTACCTTCTCTTTTTTCGCTCCACCTTCTTTTTACTCTCACTCCCTCACTCCCTCACTTGCACACTTCTGACACTGAAGTGCCGCACCTCAACCCTACATCTCATCCATTACTTCATGAGTTCTTTCCCTCACATAAATAAAAATCAAAAACACCCAAGTCATTTCGCACTTGGAATCGCTCCAAAACCACAGTATCAAAATAATGAAAAATGAAATATGAAAAATGAAAAATGAAAATGAAGAAAAAAAATGATATTCAAAAAAAATATAGTATTAAAAATTCAAAAGAAAAAAAATGATTGTTCAAAAGAAAAAAAATAAAAGTTTAAAAAAAGTACTTGGACCTGGTTCACCTCCCTCCACTTGCACCCGTGCACCACGATACATCCACCACCAAAGTCGCGAAAAATCATCACCCATTCCTCCCTTAACTGCAATGCCCGTGAAAGCCATCCCCAAACTCTCGCTCGCCCGCAACGGAGTCGGAGCGTTCATCAAGCCGTGTTTCCGCATCACCCTCGGCTTCTGCAACTGGGGCGGCTCTTCCCAGGGAGTCCGAGACCTCCTCAGTCGTCGTGCACCCACCTTCCACAAGTTCTTGGCCGACAATAAGGACACAATGGTCGAAATCCAGCGTAGAAACGGCCACCCGCTGCTCACGTTCCACTACAACAACGGCCGCCAGGACAACGTGGATATCCGTAACTTGGACGCTGCTCAGGTCACCAAGAAGCTTGCTGAGTATATCAAGAGATCTGGAAACGAGCCCTTCAAGTACAACCACAAGGTCATGTCCAATAACGAGTCCGTCAGGGGTATCTGGTCGCCGTTCTTTACGGATAAGAAGGATAGACACCGGATATAATGACTGAGTTGAACTACTTTTACTGGGGCACTGTATACGGATTCTGGACGAACCAGGTGACCGAAGAATCGAGGCCTGCTGACTGACTGACTGACTGACTGACTGACTGACTGACTAGAGTGGACTGTACTTGGTGATGGACTGACTGACTGACTGTACTTGGTGATAGACTGAGGATACTGCTAATGAGAACGGAAACGAGCCCATTATTTTGATCATGAGTATCTAGTGATATGGTGATACGTCGAACGTGAATCCGGTTACAGTAGATGGGCATTAGACATGGTCAGTGGTCAGCATGGTCAGTATTACATGATTGAAATCTTGGTCGGTTGCATGATAGAAATCTTGGTCGGTTGCATGATAGAAATCTTGGTCGGTTGCATGATAGAAATCTTGGTCGGTTGGACTCAATTGTGGACCATAAATGTGGACTCTATTTTGTCTAATAATTTCTGATGGGACAATGTGTGTGATAAATTTGTTTGTTGAACTATGGTGAGAATGTGGATGTGAAAATGAGGGTGTGCGAATGAGATGTATGTGAATGAGAATGGATGAAGAGTTCGCATGTCAGCTCAAGAATGTGTTGATGATTAAACTACTGCGACTTTGATCGTCATAGATTGGGTCTGATAGACCGGCCTGCGATCCAATCGCGACCCAATGGCGAAGCAACTGTATATAGGGACCGCTTCGAATCAACTACTACTTACACTACTCTACTACACTACTCTACTACACTACTCTACTACTCTACACTACTCTACTACTCTACTCTACTACTCTACTCTACTACACTCAGTGCTTACTGTATTACTGTATTACTTACCACTAACTACTAACCACTAACTACTAACCACTAACTACTAACCACTAACTACTAACCACTAACTACTAACTACTAACTACTAACTACTAACTACTAACTACTAACTACTAACTACTTACCCTACTACTTACTACTTACCCTACTACTTACTACTTACCCTACTACTTACTACTTACCCTACTACTTACTACTTACCCTACTACTTACTGCCCGCTTACTGAGAGTGTACGTCGTAATCTATACTAACTGCCTGTATACTGCTAGATTGTGGAGTGCTGTTTCATACTACTGTATTACAAATTTCATGTTTGCGTGTTTTGTGATATTAGAATGGCCATTAGGATTAGACAGCGTGGGCTTAAAATACTGAAATAGGTAGAGCACTACCCATAGTGGATCTAACACTACTTCACTCATTCTATTACTACCACTTTGTAGTACTCCTACTGTACAACCCAACACTATATACCACCACTATAATAATGCACTATCTGAATTTTTTACTAGCTGCCAGTACTAGTGCTTCTTCTTTTTCTTCTTTTGTTATTTTTTTAGTGCTTTTTTTTAGTGCTTTTTTTTAGTGCTTTTTTTTAGTGCTTTTTTTTAGTGCTTTTTTTTAGTGCTTTTTTTTAATGTTTTTTTTTTAATGCTTTTTTTTAATGCCTTTTATTCAGATCTCAATTTTGAATTACATCGCTCACCTGCTCTGAGAGTCTGCAAATTCGCACCCAAGCACCACCTCACTCCAAAATGTAGCCAAACTCAAAAAATAAATGGTCAACAAAAAAAAATAGCAAACAAAAATAAATAATCAATAATAAATAAAGTCTCCAGTACTTCTACTAAATCACACTAGTACCCAGAAAATCAGATTGCCGACATAACTATACTGACAAACACATGCTCCAGAAGCTACTTTGATGTATAACTGCACAAGATTTCGGACACCAAATACTGCATCGACTTGATCCAAGTGCAGTTGAATAATATATCGATTACTTTGGACCAAAAACCATACTCAAGTCATTGGAGTTCACTCCATACACGTTTGTGAAGGTTCCAAAGTATATGACTCTCAACAGTACACCTTCTAGTACCTCTATGTTAGAATTACCATGGGTAGAGAGGTACCTTTCGGGTGTACAAATGCCAATAACTCATCCAGGGCACCCTAACCCGTGACTTGGACTCATCCATTCACCTTACCTCGTGACATGGCGTTCAACACCCTGCTTCACTTCTCCGACTTCTCCGGTATTCACAGGTTAGCTATATAATCACCCGAATTCCCACTTATTGGGAGTCCATCAACAAATGGACATAACTCCAAGTATTAGACGGATTCAAAAATCTATCACTCTAGGACCTATACCAAAATTTGTTCACTTTGACATTCAGAGCACTGGGCAGAAATCACATTGCGTCAACGTCCTTTGGGAGCATCGCAATGCTATGTTTTAATTAGGCAGTCAGTTTCCAAAGTCCGTACCAGTTCTGATACGGTAGATTGTTGAGCGAAGCAGGCAGTAAACCCAGAGTTAACCACCACCCCATCTGCCCGGGTAACTATTAATTTAGTTACTGCCACCTCCTTCAGGAGGTGTTATTTTGAGTAAATGAAAGTGTTCAAAGCAGGCTACGCCTGAATCTTATAGCATGGAATAACAAAATAAGATGATTTTTTATTTGTTGGTTTCTTGAAATTATAATGATTAATTGGAACGGTTGGGGACATCAGTATTCAATAGTTAGAGGTGAAATTCTTAGATTTATTGAAGACTAACTACTGCGAAAGCATTTGTCAAGGACGTTTTCACTAATCAAGAACGAAAGTTAGGGGATCGAAGATGATCAGATACCGTCGTAGTCTTAACCATAAACTATGCCGACTAGGGATCGGATGTNCAAAGTTAGGGGATCTCAGATGATCAGATACCGTCGTAGTCCGAATTCAACGACGACTTCAACGAAGTTCCGTTCACCGTACTCTTCTTCTTTTGTCCTCTTAACATCTGCGAAAAAACAGAGCTGTCTGAAAGCTCCGACAGCCTCCTGGATTCCTTGAAAACTTGAGTAGTATACAACAGTGTGTGTTCCATATTCTGGTTGAAAGGCAATTCCGTCAACGCATAGAGCGTGCTCTGCCTCACACTCTTTTTGGCAGACGAAGATCTCGAAAGGAAAGAAGTTCCGGATGATCTCACGTTTCTGGTGATGGAGAAATTAGACACTTTGCTCAACCTCGCCTCATCTTTTTGTGCTGCAAATTTTCTCAAGTCGTTGTAGCCAAACCTCTTCTTAAGATTGGTATTTTTGGAGCCACTGCCCGAAGTAACAAATCCTTAATTACTTGTTCTCAACTAGAGCCTTGACTACTTGTTCTATTGACTAAGGCTGTTAACCTGGACACCTGCTGCGGATATGAGTACGACTTGGCATTGATAGATATGTGAATTTTCAAGGATTGAAAAAGTGCACTGGGCCACAAACTTCTCTGGTAATCAATTCCCAAGGTTATTAAATGTTAAAAAAAAACCGGCCATGACGGAAGGAGGCAGGATCTGAACCAGTCGATCAATGATCTCTTTCCCGTGACATATCCACCCACAACACCAAAAGCCTTTCCTAAAGCACCAGTGATCATGTCGATTCTGTTCATAAGTTGAATCTCTCCTACGATAATATCACGGAGATGCCCGAGGGTGCCCTAGCTCGCTTAACTCGATTGTCTGAGCTTTTCTTATCAGGAAAATTGCTTCTGCAGCTTCAATCGGAAGATTTGGAGAATTTGACCGTTTCAAGGTGGCTTTACTTGAACTAGTGGACCCATCCTCATGAGATTATAGTACAGGTGCTACACAAGTGGCACTATTTGGATGGTACGATTCTTATTAGATCCACCTTCTGTATTGCTCTACGTATTTCAATATTTTAAGCCTACGCTGTCTAATTTTAACAATGGCCATTCCACTGTGTCACACCTCCACCATCACTCTACGAGGTACCAGGAGGGAATGTGATAAACCCGAGGTACCAGGATGGAATGTGGAGAATTTCCCTTGCACCTATCTTTAACCGGCAGAATACGCTAAATCCACCACCAACTACATAAGTAGCCTGATCCTTTCTGGAGAACCATCGGAATGAACAGTGAACAGAGTACCTGACGTAACAAGAATGTAAATCTAACAATATGAGTCTCACAAGAGCCGGTTTGAATTGAGTATATAATAACGGATCAATTAGCAAATACCTCTTTGCTTCATATCTTGTGACTGTCACTGTGGTGGGTATTTCTCATGAGATGTTTAATGTAGTGTGGGCACCTCGGAATTCAGATTGAATGGGTGCAAAAACACACCCGTACACCTGGCTACCTCAGCAGAAAAAGGCCCAACGCAAAAGACCTTTTTTTCACTTCTGTCTTGTGAAAATAATATGGTTGGAATTCTGGAATTCCGGACTTCACAGGGTATATTTTATTAGTTGAAAAGGTTTCGTGGGGGACTTTGGGAGTTACTGTAGCTGGGCAATTCCGGCCGCGACCTTCAATTCCGGTCAAGCTATCGCATACTATATCAGGATCAGTGCTCATAATTATACATCATATTAGTATGTCAGATACTGTAAACACCCCATGTTAATTATTGAAAAGCTAAGCACCTAGAAAAACCAGGCAGGATACACTAACTCCGACGGTCAAATATTCAAATAGTTCAGATTCCCCCTTCTGAAGAATCGTCAACAAAAAACATACTAAACAGAGTACCTGACGTAACAACAAGAATCTAACAGTAACAGAGCCTACTCTGAGCTAGTACGAAGGACTTAGTACAAGTCTAGTATAATATAACCCCTCTACTAGTTCTGTACACTTATGCTGCCCATAGAAATCATTTTTGTATGGCATTTTTGTATGAATTTTGTTGGTGACTATTTTTGATCACCACACCAATGTAGGTAGAACCACGTCTTTCAGGCTGCGCATTGTTGAGTGTTGCCAAAAACACTTGCCTAATCAGGAACGATTGTTTCATTGTTCTCTAATGAATTCAATAGCATCAAAACTTTGGAGCATCAAAACTTTGGACTGTTGATTTTTATGTTTTGGTGGGCTACTAATCTGTACTGAGATATGCGTGATATTCTGGTCACTAGTGATACCGCACAACCACTCTTCTTTTACCTGGGACTCCTTGCTCCTGTACCGGACTTGTTAATCCCTTGTGTAAAGTTAAACCTGATAACCCCTGATGCCAAGACCAAAGACCTAATTATAATATTAGTCAGCACTAATGCATTCATCTAAATTAATGCATTCATTAAATTGGGCCCTATATCCCAATTTCGCTGTACTGCATATAACACACCGCTTGCACCCCTCCACTTCTCATGTTCAGAACCTCTCACTTAGGCTGCTTATTACTATGGTGCGCGATGTCTATCATACACTAAGTACACTGTTTTTCAAAACTATTCAAACCAGCCCGGCAAAATAGTTCAAACTACTCTAGCAAAATTAAACAAACCAATAATTCAAAAAGTTGGGTACGCCTTCGCACAGTCTTTCAAACGAAATGGCTTAATGTTTCACACTAACTTTCATTAGAATTCAATATTCTAAATCTTAAATCTGGAGGTTTGTCTCATATGTACTACATTTGGGAGTCTTGCAATACCAGTAAAGGGCTAGAACGGACGGAACATTGATTGTGTGCAATCCCCGGAATTGGCTCTGGCGAGAACCCAAAACACCCGTACACCCGGCTACCTCAGCAGAAAAAGGCCCAACGCAAACGACCGTTTTTTCATGGTACGGAAAGAAGAGTGAGTTTTGTGGAATCCTAGAATTCCGGACTTTACAATGCATATTTTTGTAGTTGAAAAGGTTCGGTGGTTGCCTTTTAAACGTGCCCTGATCTTTATGGTCACGTGACCACCGTTGAGTTCCGGTCTCGTGCTTCTTTCCACTACACCATAAATTGGCCAAATATTCAAGGAGAATCTTAATCTGGTAAAACCAGATGCTCTAAAACAGAATTTCCCTCGCTCGTTTGGATAGTTTTGAAAAAACACTGTATGTACTACATTTGGGAGTCTTGCAGTACCAATCAAGGGTCAAAACGGACGCAACTGTGCTGGTTTCTTTGCTATTTTGTATACAACAATGTTTTGAGTTGTTAACGAAATTTTGAATTACGGGTTTGTTTAATTTTTCTAGTCTGGTTTGAATCGTTTTGCTGCGCTGGTTTAAATAGTTTTGAAAAACACTGTAATGACTTTGTTGGATTACGAAGAAGAAAAGTGGATAAAGTCTTAGTTACTTACTATGAAATCAGGCTTTCCTGCATATACTGGGTTTGTCGTATACTTCTGAAACGGACTCCAATGGAAATCTAAATGTATATTCAACTCTTGGGTCCAGGAAACACCCTTTATAAAACACCACTCAAGAAATACGACACTATACCTTAATGCACTTTAGTTTGTTATAGAGGATTGCTGTGAAATGGGTCTCGTGCCTGCATACAACCACAGAATAGCGGGGTGGATGTATGGAAATAGCAAGAGATCGGCGCAGCCGAGCCGACATCCGTATACCAACAAAAGGCTCCCATCACACACCCAGAAGCACTTTTTAAGAGAGAAGGTGGAGATTTAGGCCTTGTGAAAAGATCTGGTGGCCCTGTATATAGGTACTCAACCAATTGTCTTTGATAAACGGTTTCTTGTGTACACGTCTAGCATCACACAATAGTACGGGAAGGCTCGGGTATCAGAAGTTTATATGGTGTAGCGGAATGCGGATCTCGTGTAAAAAATTTCCCCATACGGAAGTGGCCGCGAGGTACACGGCCAAAAAACAAGGCCGCAATTCGCACTTGCCTATCGTTTCCAGACACACCTCGCACTCGCCTGCAACTTGGGTCCAAGCCTCGCATTCTGCTGCCTTCTGCAGAAACGCATCTGTCTCAGTTGCCGTTTCCAGAGCCTCCTCTGGCATGACTGTTTGTTTCCACAACAAGCAAATTTTTTTTACAGCCTTCTTTAATTTCTTTACCCCCATACTCCTCATGAGCTATAAGAACTACCAGCAAGTCTTGGAATTTGTTCCGGGCATCAAAACCACAGGTCCCAGACAGATGCGTCCACAGCCCACACCCAAGCGCAGAACGAAAACTGGCTGCTTAACTTGCAGAAGCAGGAAGAAGAAGTGTGACGAACAAATCCACGGCGGGAAGTGCCAGGCTTGTATCCGTAACTTCCTAGATTGTTCGTGGCCCGTAAAGGCGGCTTCCAAAACGGCTTCCAAAACGGCACCCAAAACGGCATCCAAACCCGTGGGTGTGAAGACCCCAGAAACAGAGGTTTCCAAACCTGCCCAGGACATTGATACGCCTAGCACGGATCAAAAGCTCCCCGATAATTCCCCGGAGAATCTCAAACAAAAGACTTTCCCAGAATCCTTGAAGGAGACTCCACGTGGAGCCAGTGCATACCCATCTCCAGTAGCATCTCCCAGTTTCGAGGCTGTTGATGTTGTACACGAATTGAAAGAATCCAAAGGAAAGGAGAATATACAGGCCATCACGCTCCCACCTATCAAACTACCACCCATCCGGCTTCCACCCATCAAGATGAAGGTGCAGAAACCTCAACCCCGGCGTGCAGGCCTGGCATCCAAGTTCATTATCACGTCATTTGATAGCAACTGCGCATTGCTCCTGATAAAGGACTAGGCTGATTTCAAGCAAGGCAATCACAGGTAAGTATGCAATCACGATCATGGAAATCATAGAAATCATGGAAATCATGGAAATCATGGAAATCATGGAAATCATGGAAATCATGAAAATCACGAAAATCATTAATTCCATGAAATCATAATCATGGATTGTCAGAATGATGTTCAGTATGGGCAGGATAACACTTGTTCAGTGAAGCATACTGGTTGCTTATTGCTCACCTACTCTTTCAGAAGGTGAATGGGTTTCACGTATGGTGGTTTGGTGTGCTGAACCACTCTACACTTTGGGTGCTAGCTGGTCTAGCATGGGTTATGGATACTGAGGAGAACTAACAGGTACTAACGGGAGTACTGGTATAAATAGGTACTGATAAGTGGGTGCTAACAGGAGCACCATATATATAGGAAGGTACTCATATTGCACTGCTAATGTAGAATACTATACTGTCTCACATTGTCAGATCAGTACTAATGGAATGCTAGATCACGTGTTCCTACACATAAACCCGAGTCTTGGAGTACAATGTTATCTCATGAATGACTACTTACATCACGTGCCCGAGATCAAATAGTCGTGGCTGATGGTTTGTTATCTGAGGCCATGTCATGTGTGCGATAGGGTATGGGTCTTATGTGCAGGACCCACACATCCAAAATCAGGCAACACTCGAGACTGTGGCTTAAGTGGAACATGGGAACAGATAGCGGGGAGAACAGGCCCGAGTCACGTGATGCCCAAAGTCGGTCTGGAACCCGAAGGGGTCACGTGAATTCCGAAACAGCCCCTGAAACGAACATTAAACACTTCTGAAGCACACGGAGCAACGTACATGTGGATAGTCTGGGGTTGATGTTCGCCGAGTCGGAAGTGGTCCCCTCTCGCTTGCTGCGAGATAAGTGTGGCTCGGAGGTACGGACCTGCACACAGAACAAATTTGATCATCTACATGCACACCCCGCATTGTTCTCGCAGCAGCCCCAAATTGTGGCTCCAATTTGCAATTACCCAAGCTTTGTCAGCACAGCCATATATAAATATGTCCGCCACACCCAACCACATTTTTTTCCCCACTCTTCTCTAGTATTCAATTTCGTCCACTTCTGGTAACTGGACACTAACATTTTACCCGTTTACTTGAGCTGTTGCACCACACTGTTTCTTGACTGTTTAGACTGTTCAGACTGTTACATTAACACTCAACACTACCACTGAACACTACCAAAGTTATATTTTATTAGCTTTACAATGACAGAGGTAAAATCTCCCCACTCCGGTGACTTCGACACCCACTTCAACAAAGAAACCGACCAGGTGATTGAAAACGGGATCCTCACGGTCAGTGAGTTGAACCGCAGCAAGGCCGCGTTTCCCGAGTTCTTGCCCACATGGAACCCCAACGAAAAGTACCAACCCTTGAAGTTTTTCAAGCACGTGGACCCGGGATTAAGAGCTGACCCCGACTTGCCCAACTTGTTCCCCAAAGATGCTGAGTTTACCCAGAAGAGAGTGACTCCCAAGATGGGCACGGAGGTTAGAGGTGTGCAGTTGTCGCAGTTGGACGATAAGGGAAAAGATGAGTTGGCCCTTTTCGTAGCGCAAAGAGGGGTGGTGATTTTCCGGGACCAGGATTTCGCCGACTACGGGCCCCAATTTGCTGTGGATTATGGTTCCCATTTCGGCAGGCTCCATATCCATCCCACTTCTGGAGTTCCCTTAAACCACCCAGAGTTGCACATCACCTACAGAAGAGCAGACCCCAACGAGTTCGAGCGGGTGTTTTCTCAGAGAACAAATGCTATTTCCTGGCACTCGGATGTGTCGTATGAACTCCAGCCCCCAGGAACCACCTTTTTCTCGGTGTTAGAGGGCCCAGATGCTGGTGGAGACACCATTTTCGCCGACACTGAAGAGGCGTACAACCGGTTGTCGCCGGAATTCCGCAAGAGATTGAGCAACTTGAACGTGTTGCACTCTTCCGACGAACAGGCAGCCAACTCCAGAGGCCAGGGAGGAATCGAAAGAAGAAAGCCTGTATCCAACATCCACCCTTTGATCAGAACACACCCCGTGACCGGCAGAAAGAACATTTTCTTGAACAAGCCTTTTGCCAGAAGAATCGTGGAGCTCAAGCAGGAGGAGTCCGATTACTTGTTGAACTTCTTGTACAACCACATTGAGCAGGCACACGACTTGCAGTTGCGTGCCTCGTGGGAGCCCAAGACCGTGGTGATCTGGGACAACAGAAGAGTGGTGCACTCCGCAGTGATTGACTGGGATTCTCCTGTCTCCAGACATGCTTTCAGAATCACTCCGCAAGCTGAAAGACCAGTGGAGAACTTGGAGGATGCAGAGAACGACCAGGCTGACGTGGGAGACGTGTTGGAGGGCTTTAAAAACTTATAGGAACGGGGAAAAGGATATGAAACAAAATTATGAACTCAAAAATATATCAGGCAATAAGTATGTGATACGTATGTTTATGGGGTGGAAGCCCTCAGCAAGGAATCGCATATTGGCATAATTTTTCTCCCATAAAGAGTAGTACTTATGAAAGGAGAATCGAAACTTCATATAGATCATAAAAAGCAGTATATCTCTATATCCCATGATATTATGTTCTATTAGGAATAATATGTGAATGTATGATACTTGGTCTAATATACCCTATGTTAGATTCTTGGGCACGTGTATTACCTGCTAGTTACTGTTCGGTATTTTTTAATGTGCAAACAAGGATTTATGGAGGCGGAACGTGGATGGGAAGAATGGGGTCGAAAATTACACTGAGCGATCGGCAGAACTCCAGTACTTAAAATTAGCTTTATTGAAGCAATACAAATACCTCCTATTATTAAAGTAGTAACACTGTAGTATTATCTAATTAGGGGGCAGCCCGTTAGAAATTTATCACCCTTGCAAATACCGACAATAGTCCCAGGTAGTATAATAATTCTAACATTTGGATTACCTGCTAGTTAAATCTACAACAGCTCCAGACAGATAGGAATCCAAAGGGTGACTGAATGGCCAGGATATTGGTTAATAGAGACTGGTAATAGAGACTGGTAATAGACTCATTATTGGTAGATCAATGCACAATGTTGGGACCAACTCCTGGAAGATAAACAACAAGATTGAGGAAAACCTGTCCAGCGTTTTGGGCTGAGTACCAAAGGTTTCGATTTGTCCTTCAAAGTGTTAGTGGTAAAGAATGTCATCAGCACTCAGTACCAATGAGATGACCAACCCATTCAATCTGGGGAGTCAAGAATCTTACACTATACTAAATGTATAAAGAGCGGTAGATCTTAGAGTCTAAGTATATTTTGTATACAGATTCTAAAAGATCAGGTTTAATTAAGAGCGACTCATAATGGAAGAGAAGTAAGGTCTAGACTTGGAGGTTTATTCCAGTTATTCTATCAACTATGTGTATCAACTGATATCACCACTCTTCTCAAGATGTACTCTACAACTATACACTCCACTCTTATTAGTACTTACCAGTATTTACCAGTATTTACCAGTATTGACCAGTATTTACTAGTGTACCTACTACCAAATTACTACCAGTATTTACCATCAGTACTCACTAAATGTACTACCAGAGAGCCTACTACTTGCTTAATTACTAGTGTACCTACTGCTAGTGTGTCCTGGGGATAAACCATACTTCCTGTAAGACTAAACTCACTTCATACATTCTTATACGTAGTGGATCCTGACTACTATACTCAATACAAATACTCTCCTGGAGTCAATTCCTGAAGATGTTTGTGACGTTTGGCACATACCCTGTGTGTATTCATTGATGACCTGTCTAGCCAGGAATCATATAGTACTTATTTAGGGTAGTAAGATTTGCCCTAAGTTCAGATGCTGATAATATTCAGGGTATCATCGCTATTAGCCACTGTATATGGTATCTTGGCAAACCAATAGCTTAAGCTTAAAGTCTCATGTGGTCGTGTGATACCCATTTTATTTAGCCAATTTATACTTTAATACATTTAGCAGAGCAGACCCGAACCTAAACTCAATTTCCCACAGAGGCTGTATAGTAAACAGTTTTTAGCTCGGTGGGTGTGATGTTCAGCTGAGCTCTAAGGTTAGTAGTTTACAGTCTTAACTATTGGTATAAGCTAATGGGTTGTATTGTTACGTTCACATGCTAATGGTTCAGGAGGATCACAGCTGATTATATAGATGGCTATTTAGAACTCCCGTACCATTTTATGTCAAGTCGGCATACTTTTATGTGAAGTCAGCATACTTTTATGTGAAGTTGGTATACATTTGTGAAAGTGGTATACCTTTATTCGAAG
Organism: Metschnikowia sp. 01-655c1; assembly: GCA_002370185.1. NCBI lineage: Eukaryota > Fungi > Ascomycota > Pichiomycetes > Serinales > Metschnikowiaceae > Metschnikowia > Metschnikowia sp. 01-655c1. The sequence continues at coordinate 151,258 of NKZO01001547.1, forward strand.
TTGGTATACCTTTGTGAAAGTGGTTGCTGTCATTTCAGACTATTCCAGCCCCAAAGCTTATAACCAAAACTTAAACATAAAGCCAGCTCTTAATATTAAAAATAAAAACAAACAACTATTACTGCGGCTTTCAAATGCATCAAGGTTCTGGTGCTATAATGCACTTCCTTGCAAATATATATTTTATACCATACATTTATATAATAAATATTTTTTCACCATTTTTTTTGCCAAGATTTCTATCCGAGCCCCCTAATAATGGCCATAAAACTATGGGTATTCTTTTTTTAGCTGGTGTATAGGTGGTTCTTCAGGGCAAACAAAACGGAATAACTAGCCCACTCTGACCAAAACAACTTCCCGAAGTTCTTCTAGACGTACTGTAATGCTAATTCGTACAATTTCCTGAAACCAATTTGGAGGAGAGTAAAATTAGCCAGCAATTCAGTTTTAACAATGGGTTGAGTGATGACATTGTAAATGTGAGAATATCCAAACATTTGTTGAGCGGGGGAGGGGTGGCCCCAAAACAGGCCCGGACCTCCAGATGTACAGGAATCATTAATGGGCTGACTCCTTTCCTTGCTTATATTTGTGACCAATGAGTCATTTCTTGTGGTGTCTCCTACCTCTCCCACCTAATGTATGGACATCTAAATAACACGCACTAACCCTAGAGTATAAATTAAAGCACTAACCCCAAAGCATATATCAAAGTACCAAACAAATCAAGGAGTAAAGGAATCATGATGAAAATATGCCTTATTGTCACCTTGGCACTTTCCACTACAGTTTGGGCCGATCGGGACCGGATCTTCTATAAAGAGACAAATGGCTTCTACACCACCATTCCTGACCTGGAATTTGTGTATCGGGACAAGCCTTTCCCCGAGGAAATTCGAGGCTACTCCATCCCTGTGTTCACTTTGGAAAGAGGAATTGCCACTACTGGGGAAGGTGACAACAAAAAATATTTTGGCTTTGAGAATGGTAAATTCGTTCTTGGGTCCAAGGGCAAAGTCAAGCCGTATATAATAAGGTTGAACCGTATATCCAGGGTGGTCAATCTTGGTTACCGGAGATGCAGTGTTTCCAAGGGAATATTTTTCTATGAATACTTCCGGGGCAAAGACGAAAAAGAAGACAGTCCCTATAAATGTTACGTGATGGATATCTTCTTGTTGTCTCCCATTGAGGCTGAGGACCATGTGAAAGCTGAGTCTACTGTGATGAGAAAAAGAGGGGACAAAAAGAGGGGACAAAAAGGATGGGGTTTTGGAACTTGAGACAGAAACAGATACTGGTACTGACATTGAGGTTGACGTTGATACTGAGACTGACTGAGAATGACTGAGACTGATTCTGATTCTGACTGAGACTGACTGGTAGTGATTCTGAGACTGATTGAAAATGACTGAGACTGCAGATTGATTCTTGAGACTTGAGTGTTTTTTGCTGATGACCATGCCTGTTTCTCGGAATGCCGGAAGTAGGCCTATCATAGTCGTGCGCTACCCATATACACAAGCTAGTGCCCAGATACCAGAACACACTTATTGTAGACTACACTAAAGGACTATAAAAATACAGACATTTTTGAATCGGAGTCTCTCTGACTGACCTCCGAGACTGACCCCCGAGACTGACCCGGTGGGGGAATGGTGGGAATGGTGGGCTGATACGGCCAGGCACGTGAATGCTGCTATCAATGTGGCTGCGAAACACGCCATACAGCCACACCTAAAGGTATAAGTACCACCACCCTCTCCATTCCCATCCCCCCTCTATCCTCTCCATCCCTTCTTTATTTCTTCTCCATCTATTCTTCACATACCTCTTCATCTAGTTTCTTTGCTATGACCGAAAAAGTCCTCGTTGAAACTCTCAATCAAAAGTTCGATGCCGTTAGCCTGGCGCTGAACGATATCCACTTCAACAAAGATGTCGACGAAATCGATACCGATGGAGTGTATGTTGTAAGCAAAGACGCCAAGAGCAACTTGAAGCACCCCGAGTATGCCCCCTCATGGGACCCCACGCAAAAATACGATGCGTTGAAGCCATTTGACCATGTGGATCCAGGGGCCCGAGCAGATCGCAGCTTGGCCAAGCTCTTCAATGAAGAAACGCAGTTAAAGCAAATCACCCCCAAGTTCGGAACTGAAGTCAGAGGCGTGCAGCTTTCCGACTTGGATTCCGAGGGCAAAGACCAGTTGGCGCTTTTCGTGGCCCAGAGAGGTGTAGTAGTGTTCCGCGACCAGGACTGGGCCGAAAAAGGACCCCAATACATCACCGAATACGGAAGACACTTTGGACGCTTACACATCCACCCCACACTGGGAGCCCCCAAAGGTTTCCCCGAGTTACACATCACGTTCCGCAGACCTGACCCCCGTGAGATCGAGCGCACCTTCGCCAATACCACCAATATGGTGCGCTGGCACTCCGACACGTCATATGAGCTCCAGCCTCCAGGCACCACGTTTTTTGCGGTGTTGGAGGGCCCCGAATCGGGAGGTGATACCATTTTCGCCGATACCGTGGAGGCATATAAACGGCTTTCGCCCGAGTTCCAGGCTCGTATCGAAGGCTTACATGTGCTCCACTCGTCGGTAGCACAGGCCTCCAATTCCGTAGCCCATGGTGGAATTCAAAGGAGAAAACCTACAGAACATATCCATCCTTTGGTTCGTGTTCATCCTGCCACTGGCGAAAAGGCGTTGTATGTGAACCGAGGCTTTGGACGGCGCATTGTGGAGTTGAAAAATGAGGAGTCCGATGCCTTGCTCAACTTCCTCTATAAGCATATCGAAAGTGCTCATGACTTGCAGTTGCGTGCCAGCTGGGAGCCTCGTACGGTGGTGATCTGGGATAACCGTAGATCCGTGCACTCGGCTATTGTGGACTGGGACACCCCGGTGGTGAGACACGCGGTCCGCGTGAGTCCCCAGGCTGAGAGACCGGTTGGAGAGGGGGAAGAAAGTAGTACAGTTTAAAATAGTACAGTTTAAAATAGTACAGTATGTTGTCTTGTGTGTTTTGTATGATTAGAGTGTTAGTACTTGTAGTGCTACTAGTAGTGGTCACGTGATCTATATAAGCGTACATTTCTCTGGCTCCCCACACCCGTTATAAGGTTTTCGGAGATACAGTGGGTTACTGGGACTAATTAACTCTATAGAGACTTTCAAAAAGGGGTGATTGGGATTTTGGGGGAAGAGAAAAATGGCCTAAGTCAATAGGTCGGAACTGCACACAAGCCCCTCGGAAGTGAAGCTAGTGCCCGGATCTACCCGTTGCACCCAGGTCAAGGGATCTATATTGAACAGATGGTACTATGATAGTCTATAGGAGTGGTTTCCGAGATTTACTCCAACATTAAAAATCTCCATAGAAGTTCAAGTTTAATATTACCCAAGGTGTCCACAGAATACCACACACTATACAGTAACGTAATCATAATTGGTTTACACAGGAACACTAACGCGATACATGTTATTTACTTATCCGTAATTGATTTGTTATCCTTCATATACCATTTACTAGGAAACTACAGTCTATACTTATTCGCAGTCTATACTACTTCGTAGTCTAAGCCACCCCGAAGATCCTGGTAATACAGAAAAATACGTTGACTTCATTGTCATCGCCTTGGATCATTTTATTAGAGTTTGTTTTTTTTTCAAAAATACTCTAGTGACGGTTTCACGATGGTTACCTATGGACACTTGGTTGTGGTTTTGAGCGTGCAAGTCCATTTGGGTGCAATAGCAACGGTTCTTTCCGACCCAGGCGGCCTGTTCCTTGATAGTTTGATTGGATTCAAGGAGCAGACTTAATAAAAATCCAGCTATGGCTTTTCCAGACGCTTCTAGATATACTCACATAGATTGAAGCCGCTCCACAAGCCATTATGTACTACAAACTACACTACAGGCTACACTATACTTCGTCTAATGGATCTGATAATTGAAATGCTGTAAATTAGTATCTTATGTAGTCCTCAATAAGACAAGCTATTTGGTATATGAAAAATATTGTTCCATCACTACTAGTCAGTAAGCTATTGTGAGTATTCAGTGCGGAATAGTTAATATATTGGTATAGAGTTATATTCTTTTGAACAATTTGGTGCCTAAACTTGTATCCGTTGACGGTTCCTTAGAGAGAGGAAACAGAGAGGCTTATATAACTAAGAAGAGAAAGGTGACATCGAAAACCTCCCCACCAGAGCAATGAAGATGATGAATATTAGAGAACGTCATCATAGTACTTGGTACATCGATGACAGATGGCCATGAGACGGTATTTGCAATGGTAATTGTTAGGATCGGATGGCGAAGGCTCCATAATACCTTTAACCGATGTCTATAGTGAATCTAACATATATTGTGGTATACTGTAATGTAATTAAGTAGCATAATATGAGTTTACTATCCATAGATTTAGTGTGAGAATGGTCTATAAATTTGGTTTAATGATTTATAGTGAAATGCGTCTATGTTACCCAGATCTGACGATTGCCAGGATTTATCGGATACCGGACTTTATCGGGTTGCGTTATCGGAGTCTGAGGTACGAGCAATAATGCGCTAAGACAATGAGTGAATATGGTCTTGCAGTATCGGTACATGAACACCGATACTCATTTTTTTCACTTCTAATTTATAACTTACTATTCCCATTCTGCTCTTAAACTACTGTTGTACCTAGCAATGCTTTACTTCCCTATAAGTAATGGCTTACTCCTTATACCATACTGTCCAGGATGGGGTATACTATGTTCCATTCCAATCTGGCACCCATTCTTTAGGCTTGATACAAATTTTATCTTGGACAAACATTTTTTTTGGATACACATTGGACTGATACACATTAGACTGATACACCTTTGCCTGATACACATTGAAGTTTTGGGGGTTTAGGGTAGAAGGGGTTGTACGCACTTTTCGCGGTGAAAGATGTGGTCTTCGGTGGAATGGTTTTTTAAACATTTTTAAGAATGTATGCAGCATTTTTAGTAAAAGAATATCATTAATATGATCCAGATTATACTGCTTTAAATTGACGTGGTGTTGGATTATCAGTAGTTTGAGTGTGACTAGTTCATTCGCATTTCGCACCCATTTTGTCATTCGGTTGCATTTAAGAATTAAAGTGCGGCACTACAAAGGTTTTCGCACCTAACACTCTAAAGACAAACACTCTAAAAACAACACACTATACTCTGACTGTACACGCTCTTAGAATGAATTAGCGAAGTCTAGATGTTACTATACAGTCACTTATTAATAAATACGGAATAACACCGGTTATACCACTGGTGTTGCTAGGTGCTTGTAGGAAGACTCTTCACACACCATCCTAGTACGTCGGGTCTATCACATTTCACCCTGTTACTTCGTGTCATGGTAACTGAGCAGAAGGCATTATGGTTTGATCATTGTTAGATCAGACGGTGGGATGGTCCTATTTCCTACACTCCTACTCCTATACTCATATGTAATATACTCATATACTCTACTCCTCTACTCCTATACTCTACTACCATGGGCTATACCCTGTAGACTCCTAATACTATAGACTCCCGAATTCTACTACCACCACTCCAGTCGTATGCTGTTGCTCTTAACCCTCAACCAGTACCTAAAATAGTCATACAGAAGGTCACAGTAAATCACAGTAATTCATTTCTCGGTCATGGCTCATACAGCTCCTGCCTAACTATAACACAACTATATTTCACATATAATTCTACATATAGTTCTATTACTGCTCGATGCTCGATGTGAAGTATATGACATTAGGTTAAATAATCGACTAGTGGACTAAGTAGACATACTACTTCTGCTCTAAGAACTCTACACTACCTTGAATCATCACTATGTATACTACTGGAGACAAGTACAGATGGTGCTCTATTGGCATGAACAAGTTATATAGATACACAGTTATATGCTGATAAGCAATACAATCACTAAAATAAATCAACTGACAATCACTGACAATCATTGACAATTCAAAGACTACATCTTCCAATAGTCAATAATCAATACAAACCTAGACACTCTGTATTAAGTCTAAGGCCTCTATGGAGCGCTTTAAGCAGTATCCAACAAATAGTTTGTAGCGGCATCCACGTCCCAATTCTCCTTCTCTAGAGCCTTGACCACGGCGGCCTTTTCAAATCCCATGGCCACGAGCTCCTGCACTGCCAAGTCATGGGTATCATTTGATGGGCCTGAAGAGGTGCCGGTTGAGATGTTTGCTCCTGCTCCTGCTCCTGCTCCTGAACTGGGCTCTTGCACTGCAGCATTGCCGAACCCAGCAAACAATTGCTCCCATTCGTCGGTTTCGGCCCGGTCAGTCTTGGTGGTGATAAAGTTGGGGCCTGAGGTGAAGTCTAGTGCTGTGCTCAACTCGGCAGCAGCATTGAAATCCGGTGCTTTGCTGGAATCGGCACCGGTACTAAAATCGGGTACGGTGCTATGGTTGTACTCCTGCACTTCTGCCCCCGTGAAGTGGTCATCAATAGACAAGTTGGAATCCTCGAAGTCGTCTCCTTTATCTTCATGGGCCACCTTCAAATCATCAAACTCGTCACCGAAAAAATCGTCTTTGTCCCCATCATCTGCCACGGTGGGCTTGAGGTCATCGAAGTCCGAATCTTTGTCTCCCCCAGTGAAGTTGTCCACTGCATCGTCGAACTTCTCAGTGGCAGCCTCTGCTTCGGAATCCGAGGAACTCTCATCAATGTCGAGTTCTTGTGGAGACGGAAACTCCTCCTCGTCATTGGATGTGCTCACTGGCTTTCCATACTTGAACTTATCGTTGGCCTGTGCACCTTTGGCCTCCTCGGCATTGACTATCTCAAACAGCCCCACACCGGAAGAAGCCCTTTCACCTTCACTTGAACCGTCGTAGTTCAGTCTCTGAGTTGCCTTGGGTACGGCCACCTCCTCTCCCACGGTTTCACGGTCGCTGACCTCCTCCACATTGTCGTCTCTGACCGACAACGATGGATTGTTCTGCACACTGGACGTTAAGGAGTCTGTGCGTTGGACGCCCACCAAGCCACCTGGGATACCGGCCATTCCAGCCACAAGTCCATTTTGCACGGTCTGGAACCTGTACTCGGAGTTGGCAGGCGATGTCACCGGCGTAGCTCCAGATTCGCTTGTTTCCGTTTGCCGGAATGACTCGATGGCCGAAGAGGGCGATTCTCGATTGGTGCTTTCGCTGCCGTGGACGTCTTGGGTCTCGGCATTGTATGTGGTGGAAAGATCAGGGAACCGGCTGTGCAACTCCTGTATGTCGTCGTTGTAGTCTGGGGGCCCCGACTTTTCGGTGGTCCCCACATCATCACTAAATGCATCACCAACAGGATCGTGGCCCTTAGTAGCATCGTCCACCCCTGTCAAATCTGAGGAGAATTCATTAGCCACAGCATCCACGGCCACCTTAGGGCCAAACTCATCACCAACGTCTTGAGAAGCTTCCGGCTGAGAAATGGCATTGGCTCCTTTCGTGGTTTCGGTAAAGTCTCCACCAGAAGGCACACTCTGGGACTCTGGAAGCACCAGATTTTCGGTTCCATGACTTCCAATTTCCTTCGCATTCTCCTCCTGTGTTGGCTCCTGCTTCTCAGTGTGACTATTGGATTCGCTACCACTGGAAGAATCTTCTCTGTTCAAAAGAGCTGCTCCTGCGCCGGCAGTGAGACCCCCAACAGCACACGCAGCACCAGCCACGAGTTTAGTAAGACCACTTTGCTTCTCACCAAGCTCTTTGTGTTTTTCCTCGAATTCTTGGTGTTTTTCATGCAACTTCTTCTGCTCGGCCTCATGCATTTCCAATTCTCTGGCAGACTTTTCATACTCCTCAAGCAACTTAGCGTATTGGGACTCGGAATCGGAGATTTTGCCCTTTAATTCATCCAATTTCACCAATGAAACCTGCACTTGCGATTTGCGTACATTCACATCGTTGGCGAGACGTTGGACCTCAGCTGTCTTGGCCACCAATTCCTTCTCCAACTCAGCATTTTCCGCATTCAAGTTACCCAACTTCTCCTTCAACGATGAGTTGATCTTCTGGTGCTCCTCCACCTGCAACTGCTTCTCATGCAACTCGTTTGTGATGTTGTTGAATTTGGCCTCAGCAATGGACGCTTCAGATCTCAACGCTTCAGTTTCTTCCTTGGCATTTCCCAAGGTCAAAACAACCTGCTCCACTTGCTTGACCTCATTTGCATACGAGATTCTCAACAGTTTGAGCTTCAGGTTGATTTCTTCCTTCACAGCCAAAATTTTGGTGAGTTCAGCCTCGGCACGCAACTTTTTCTCGTCGAGAGCAGACGTTTGACCGGATAAAGATTTGATCTGATTGGAAAAGTTGGCGATATCGGAAGTAGCTTCGGATAATTGGCCCGAGACTTCTGAATCTGCTAACAAGTCGTTGTTTTCGGGCAATTTCTCCGATGTTGGTTGTGTTTCGGGGAACACACTGCTTGTTGTTGGTTGCTGTTGAGCAAGAGGCAGAGGAGAAATCATGCTGCTTCTGCTTCTTGGAGGGGCAGGAACACTTCTCAAAGCCTCATAGTCCACAGTCTTGTGTTTAGATTCCTTTGTCTCTGCACTTGGAGCCGCTGCTGGTACTGATAAAGAAGCATGACGAACAGGCGAGCCCGTAGCTTTGGACGGTATGTCTTCACCTATCAAGTCAGCTTCATTAGAGGATGGCTGCTTGTTGAGCAACGACTGGCCAAAGCTTGAAGTTGGCCTAAAGGTCGTTGAAACGGGAGACCTACCGTAGGTCAATTCACTATTGCTGGTCCTCTGAGGCAAGGAGGGTCTTTGAGGAACGCTCAATTCGGAGGCAGTGTTCGTTTTGGCTTGTCCAGAGGAACCAAAGATATCCACCAAGTCGTCCAACGACGACTTAGGTGCTGAAACAGATCTCTGTGCTTTTTCGGGGCTGATAGCGGTCAAATTGGTGCTACTCTCCGGAATTTGTTGGGTTTGTTGGGGAGCTTGAGAAAGTTGAGTAGCTTGAGGAGCTGGGGCAGCTTGAGGAGCTTGAGGAGTTTGGGCAAGAGACTTGATCAACTGTTCAGGAACCACATTTGGCAAGGAAAGTCCAGCACGTTTTCTGTTGATCAAAAACAAAGCAATGCCAAACTCCAACCGCCCGAAAACTCCGGTATTCTGGACATCAGAAAGATCCCAAATCGTGGCAAGATCCTGTTGGTCCAAACGCGAGGTCATGAGGAAAGAAGCCACCTGGTCCGCGGCCAATTGTTCAGTTTTAGCCTTATCCAAGCTGGAGAAAATCGAGTCGAATTGCTGCTTTTGGGTAGGGGTCACCTCCCACTCCGATTGAGCAACTCCCTGGCTCAGAGAAGGCGCATGCCTCACAGTAGACGATTGAGAAGACATCGACGACAGCGACACCTGACGTGCACCCAGGGTCTGCTCAACGGGAGCCACGCGCACGGATTGCCACACTTGTTCGGGCAAGAAAGGAGGCAATTGCTTCAACTGGCCACTCAACAAACCATGAATCAAGTGCATGGCCATGACAAAGGACAGCAAGTTTAAAGCACCCTCATTCTTGACGTCCACAAGACTCCAGATCTGACCCAAGATTACGGTGGGCAATTTGGCCTTCATAAGGATCTCCTTGGCGGAGTTTGCGTCCAAAGGGGCGGTGCTGGAGCCCGTAGTTTTAACGTAGATCTGGGAAAACTTGTCAAAATCAGCTTTTGACACCGGAGAAATGGGCTGCTGAGGCAATTGTTGCTGAGTCACGGTATTCTGCGGAACCAAAGCGGAAGGTTGCGATTGCAATAGAGAACCACTGGTGGACTGTGGGTTCAACGAGGGTTGAGGCAAGCCCAACTTGGCGAATTTGGGCAAGGGGCCTGGAGATTGTGCAAGCTGGGCCGTAGGGTAGTGGCCTGCCTGCGTATAGCCAATAAGTCTCATGGCGTAGCAGAAGCTGAACTGGGTCAAGAACCCGAGGTTCTGAGTATCGGAAAGCTGCCAGATCTCGCCCAAAATGTTAGGGGGCAAGCCGGATTTCTCGAACGTCGAGCGGACCTTCTCGCCGGTCACAATGCCACTGTTTTCGGAATCCAACGCCTTGAATAGCTTAGAGTAGAGTTCTTTCTCCTCGGCCGTCAAGCCAACCTTGAATGTCGACACGGCTATTGTTAGTATACTGGGAGGTAGGGAATCGCCGGCACCATTAGTTCGTCACTATCAGGGTCACAGTTCACTGTCAGGGTTCGTAGTTTACTGTTTCATAAGTGTTTAATGTTTCACATATTCTTGAATGTTTCGTGTTTCAAACGTTTATAAATGTTTCATGTTTCACACATTCTTGAAAGTTTTATGTTTCAAACGTTCATAAATGTTTCATGTTTCAAACGTCAATAAATGTTTCATGTTTCATGTTTCATATATCGTAATATTCCCTGCTCCATTGATTCCCGCTGTTCGTTCTGTTTGTCGTCTCTGGATGTTTACAGCACAAATGTTTCCGTGATGCTGTGTGCACAACTGTTTCAGAGGAGAATGTTTGATGGAGGAACACGTGACCTGGCGCCATTGCCGATCTTGTTTCGGCGCTGTATACATACCTGGCATGCTACTCATGGTAAAGAGGTGGGTATAGGGGTCCTTGCTGTGGCTGGAGGGGAGCGCGGAATGAGTTGGTGAGAGAGATAAGTGCTGTGTGCAGGACAAACAACAGTAACACCACGCCAGTCCTTTAAAATAGACAGTTGTTCATGTTTAAGATATATATAGTAAAGGGATGCGTTTACGGGTTTAGAAACAGGTTTATAGAGGAGGATTTGGGGGATGGGTTATGTGATTGTGGGAACTGGTGGGCTACTCCGAAAGCTATATTACCTGCAGGACATTCTAATGAAGCTCAGGGTTTGGTCATTGAGTTTAGGCGAGGAGATCCGAGGGTGAAACGGGCCGGCGCACACGACAGAAACACCCGTACACCCGGCTACCTCAGCAGAAAAAGGCCCAATGCAAGAGGCCTTTTTTTTTCTATTTTCCAAATTTTCAGTGGTTTAATAGAATATTGAAGTGATGCAGATTTCATAATGGGTCTTGCAATTTTTGGGAACGGCTTGTGTGGGGAATTAGGTCAGTGGTAGGCTCAGAGGGTACAAGTTCCGGTCACCTACCGGTCTCACCGGTCTCCAGTGCCACCGGTCCCCCGGGCATTACATGCAGGAGTACCATTTAACAGTACCTGAACATACAGTCATATGCCCGACATTCTTTAGTCAAAACTACTAGATAGAAATTCAGGAGAATTTATTGTTAGATTCTTTTTAAGCTAGATTATCTTTATTCGTGATGACTTCTCAGGAAGAGAAATGGGCCGTACTTAAGTACTGTGCAGGAGAGCCATCCGTAGTAATGGCGAACCGACTGGATATTAACTGGGAATGTGAGGTTAATTCCTGTATGAGTGGAGCAGTACCCATACGAAATCCAACATAGTGTACCCAGTGATATGTGTTTGGGTCGCGCACGACCTTTGCATCTGGCTACAGACTACAAGTTGCTAGGCAAAGAATTTATAGAATAGCTTTATAGAGGGGTTTTTTTTTACGAAAGAGAAGGAGGGAATGGTTAATTTCGTTCAGGGATACTTCCAGACTGCATATAACGACTCACCATCCACAACTGGCAAACCATAAATCCAAGATACCCTACAAACAGCCTGTATCTCTTCTTTTGGGAAGTAATCTAGAAAGGCCAAGGAGGAGATGAAAGCCAGAGGTTTTTGTTGACAAACAGCTCTTGGTGTCTCTCTAGGACCGCAGCCGCACACGTGACTTTGGTCATGTGAAGGCTTACCCCAATATAAAAACGTCCATTTCTCGGAGTACCGAAATTACAACAGTGGGGACACATCTAGGTGTTTCTCAAAATCAGACCCACCAATATAAGTTAGTATAGAGGTATTGATGTTTACTAAGGACCTGGAATGATTCTTCAAATACTAAAGTACTGCATATAAGGACATATCAAACATCCCAATTGTTGTCCCTTTACACCTCCTGTAAGAACAACCCCGGGGACTCTTTCAATTACAGAAAAACGTTCCTACAGAACAATAGTAAGGATTCTCTACAATTTCTTGCAGCCCTAATGATATGAAGTACTATGATGACCATTGCAAACTTATCACACCCATCATAGTACTTCGTACAATGTCAGAGAAATGACAGAGAAGGTTTCATGATACTATGAGCAAGGGCCTGTCTATTACCTCCTGCTGATAGAATCAGTCTCGAAGGGTAAGAAAGGATGGGAGGGTCAGAAGGGATGGATGGAGTCGGAGGTATACGGAGGTACTGATGTGTCAAGGTGCCAGCTGCAGTACTTCGATGCACCCGTGCACCAGGCATCGCGAAAAAAACTTCATCTCACATTTTCTCTCCACACTATAAACCACACATCATGAACAGAGGCAGAGGAGGATTCAGAGGCGGCCGTGGCGGCATGCGGGGCGGGTTTTCTGCACCCCAAGGCCCCCCAGAGTCTGTTCTCGAAATGGGCACTTTTTTACACTCCTGTGAAGGCGACATTGTGTGTCGTTCCATCAACGTCAAGATCCCATACTTCAATGCGCCAATTTACTTGGAAAACAAGACGCAAATCGGCAAGGTGGACGAGATCTTGGGTCCTCTCAACGAGGTGTTCTTCACCATCAAGCCCGCTGAAGGTGTGCAGGCCAAGTCGTTCAAGGACGGCGACAAGTTCTACATTTCGCCAGACAAGTTGCTTCCTCTTGAGCGTTTCTTGCCCAAGCCAAAGGAGGTTGGCCCTAAGCCCAAGAGAAAGGCTGGAGGAGCTGGTCGTGGCGGTAGAGGCGGGTTCGGAGCTGCACGTGGCGGAAGAGGCGGCTTTGGAGGAGCACGTGGGGGAGCACGTGGAGGATTTGGCGGAGGACGCGGCGGTTCGCGTGGAGGTTTCGGTGGAGGCCGTGGAGGTTCGCGTGGAGGCTTTGGTGGGGCCCGTGGAGGAAGAGGCGGTGGCCGTGGCGGACGTTTCTAAGCGGACGCTTCTAGCGGACGCTTCTAAAAAGCACTTGGCATGGTTCCTAAAATCACTGACATTTCGAACATGTCCTAAGTATTTGGGATTAGTAAAATAGATACTGCATGAAGCCTTAGTAGGGCCATTGGATTGGGAAAGTCAACATAATCCATAGATATCAACTGGAAGGAGGTGGTCTGTAAATGTCGTTATTCCGGGTCTAGAAACATTGTGTGAAATTCAGGTCCAGAAATACCCAGGTGAGTGGTACAGTAGTAGACAAGTACATTACTAGTACTTAGTACTTAGTACTTACTCTACTCTACTTCTCAAATACTCCAGTTTCGACTAACCACATACTCCAATATTTACTAACCATTCACTCAATTCTACCATCGATATACTCTAGTTTCTGATATGAATTATTTCTAATCTCAGTCTCTACTAAGTATAAGATACTCCCCTCAATACTAACCATATCCTACTCACTACTAACCAAATCCTACTCACTACTAACCAAATCCTACGCACTACTACCTACTTACTCTAGTTTTAGTTACCAAGATTCTCTAATCTACCTTAATAATATCGCTAGTCTTCAATATCTACCAACTAGAGGTTTTCTAGGCTATCCTAACCACTTCTTTAGTTTTTACTAACCACTTACTCTAGACCATACCAATCAAGACTCAGGTCTTTATTCTTCACTATAAATATAAGACTCTACCCTATAATAACCAAGACTCTATCCTACTAACCTCCTACTCTCACTTTACCAGCCACATACTCTAGTCTCCAATCTCTACTCACCAGGACAGTCTACTCTACTACTCACATACACTAGTTTCTTCTATGAAAAGTGTCTCAAGTCTCCACCTTACTAACCACATGCCCTACTCAATACTGAACAAGTTATACTCTACTTCTGTAGTACTCTACTTCTGAAGTACTCTAGTTTCACTAGTCCATAATCTGCCAACTGTTACCTACTACTTACTACTTACTGTATACTAGTTACTACTTACTGTATACTACTTCTACCTACTACCTACTATCTACTACTTCTACCTACTACTTACTGTATACTAGTTACTACCTACTTGTTATGTTCTTTAATACATTTATGCCTTACTAATACTTTGCTCGTTGATGGTTCCTCAAGAGAGGAACCGAAGTGGCTTATATAACTTTGAGAGAAACGTGTTACCCGAAAAACTTTCCACTAGAACAATGGTAAGGATTGTTCCAGAATATTCCAAAAGGACCATCGTGGTACTTCGTGCAGCGATGGGACACGGCATTTGGAATGGCCATTGTTACGATCGGGCAGAGTAGGCTTCATGAATCCTCTATAGGCAGGGCCCTGCCTATCGTGGAGCTAACACTACTAATTACTACCTACTACTTACTACTTCCTACTTCCTACTTACTGTATACTGCTTACTACTTACTGCTTACTACCTACTACTTACTACTTACTACTTACTACTTACTGTATACTGCTTACTACTTACTGTATACTGCTTACTACTTACTGTATACTACTTCTACCTACTACCTACTGCTTCTACCTTATACCTACATTTATCATATCTAACTCTTGGTAAAGTTGCTCTTACTCAAATATAAGTAAATGCAAATACATTAGCTGTTAAACCTAAAATTATACCTGTACCACCACCAAAGAATAATATAACTGTTAATGTTGAGAAGAATAAAATTGAAGCATATTCAGATCAGAAGAATAAAACAAAAATTGAAGAAGAATATTCTGTCATATGTCCTGAAACTAATTCTGATTCAGCTTCAACATTATCAAATGATGGTCTAGCACACTCCACAACACAACCTATAAATCATAATTTGATAGTGGTAATAACGGTATAAATAATCAGATAGATGATTGGAATTCAACATATCTTGATAAAATCATACTTCCAGCAAATAATATACTGATGGTATTACAGGTTCAACGGTAGACTGGAGTAGTATATCATTATTAGACTGTTGACTATAACGTGACAAAATGAGAATGTAGAGGTGTACATACCGTGTATGTATAGGTATATGTACATAGTGTATATCAGGGAGTATATAGATGAATATAGAGAAGTATTGCTGGATGGCTGCAAAATACCCTCGGAATGGAGCGGCAAAACACCCGTGCACCAGGCTACCTCAGCAGAAAAAGGCCCAACGCAAAGCACTCTTTTTTCATCCAAAACGGATGAAAATGGGTTCGTTGAAATCCTGGAATTCCGGAAGTCACAGTGGTGCAATTGGGACTTGAAAAACTTACTGTGTGCTTGTTTAGGGTTCTGGACCCACCGAGTTCCGGCCGCGGACTCCATTTCCGGGGCTCCCACCACCCTCCATCGTATTTTACCCTAGTATAGATAAAAATGACATTATAATTCCACGTCCACTTAACTACACACTTTTGTTTGTAATGTACAGAGAGAACTTATATATATGGTTGTCCTGCATACTGTGTCCATACCCGGAGCTTCATCACAATCCGGAGTATCGACACATAATAGTCTAAAATAAAAGATGATAGTTTTGTCCTGGGAGGAAATAAATATGTTCAGGTTGGGATGTTTTGAAGGACTGAGCTAGATTTCCGACTTCTTCCGAGGGTATCACGTGACCCGGTTGACCCGAAGCGACCGCGTTACCTTCCGGCCTTTCAGTTTAGGCAAAATTTCCGATTCCGGCAAAACCTCTCCCAGCCCCACTAAACCACAGCTCTCGGCGATGGCGTAGCGGATCTCATGAAACCCGTACCTCCGGGCCGTGATTTGGTTCGAGTGGGAATTATTGAACCAGATCCGAGGTAACGATGCGAGGGTCCCTAGTCCTGAGTCCTCAATTAAGCGCTGGAAATGTTCAATGAGTTTGGTATTGATTTCCTGGGCCAATTCCATGGCCGGAGCGTTTTTGCCCCGGGATTTCACGACTTTTTGGTGGATTTTCATGGTCATTTCATCAATTTTAGTGAATATCACCTCAAACGGTGCCCCCAGTTCCGTCAAATGGTCCACTAAAGAAGCATCTTCGTCCCGGAGGCCCTGCATACTGTCAATGATAAGAAAAGTCCGCCGTAATTGAGTCCTGTTCTGTATATAGTCGAGAACAACCTTACCCTGGCTTTCTTCACCGAACCGGCCGTA
Source organism: Metschnikowia sp. 01-655c1 (assembly GCA_002370185.1). Lineage (NCBI taxonomy): Eukaryota > Fungi > Ascomycota > Pichiomycetes > Serinales > Metschnikowiaceae > Metschnikowia > Metschnikowia sp. 01-655c1. The sequence goes on from NKZO01001547.1 coordinate 167,504, forward strand.
TCCAGGACTGTCCACTAGTCGGAGTTTATTGCCTACATTGTAGCAATTTAGACATTTAGTGTAGCCTTCTCTTTTGGACACGTAGGCGTACTCCAGGCCCAAATTGGGGGTTTTGGCCTCATGCTTCAGAAGCAAGAGGCTGTTGATGAGAGTAGACTTGCCTGCGTTGGTGTGTCCTAGAAATAAGACCTCCGGTAGCGGCCTGAGGAGCGAGGGTTCGATTCCGAACGACTTCTTGGACACATTGAAGTTTTTGGCGGTATCATAGAGATCCCCAGAATATTCGGGTGATTCTGTGTGGTGGTCTGTATTACAATTTAAGTCATGCTCTGGATATCTGGACTCTGATTTGGAGAGCTGGTACTCGCGTTTCTGACGGAGAAGCTCGTACTTGATGTCGGGGATCTGGTTGTACTCGATGCAGGTCCACTCGTGGTTTATCTTGCTGTTGTAAAAAAGTGTGTCAGCCTGCGTGAGTTGTGCCTTCAGAGGATGGCTGTAAACATTGTTGTGGAAGTAGTGGAGAAGGTCGTGGGGCGTGTATATAAGGCGGCCGAGGGGTGGCGCCGAGGGCCGGGGGCGTCTGGGTGCAGGAGGCACAGAAGTCGGTGCCTTTGGTTTGGGAATAGACCCGACGAGGTAGTTTATCAGGTAATGCCTCCGGTTCATGGTGTCTGGTATATGCGATGCGCGAAGCTCAGGTATTCCGGGGTTGGTGTACGGGTCGGAGATGTACTGGCCGCGGATGTACGGGTGTATTCAGTCACCTGTGTACAGGTTATGCTGCGTACTACACCTATATTCTGAAAGGCAACCATCACTCTCCATGAGATTGCACCTTGCGATCAGGTACCCCGTGGCAGCCCGTAAGTAATTTAACGCCACGATTGTTCAATCACGTGCACTAACAATAGTTTTCGCGGTCACACTCCTCTGTGCCGCTTACCTTGGATTTGCGTCAGTCCATTTGGGACACGACAAACTTATCCACTTCATCACGTTCTTCATTCTAACCGCCGAGTTCTACTACATGTGGCAAAGACAGCGGCCGTGGAAGGCGACGTTTATATGCATGACGGCGGGGGCATGTGTGACGCTGGAGTTTGTACAGAACCTCGTCAACCCAGCTCGGGTATTTGACTGGATGGATATCGTGTACAATGTGCACGGCAGTGGGCTAGCGTTAATATTATGTATGGTGCAATCCACATGGACTAGCGCGCCCGCATTGGGGGACCGTTCAGAGTCACCTGGCCATGATTACGTGAACATCAGCATGGGTGATGCATGAAGTCAACCACCCGTGGAAACAAGCCCGTGAAGGCAGGAACATAGCAGACTGCATATACAGATGAAGGAACAACGTTAACGAAAACGTAATGTGGCAGTGCAAATGACAACTTCTGGTTAATGACTGCTGTTTACTAAGTGGTGGTATACTGACTTACTGAGTGGGGCGCAGTGGGCAGTACGCGCGGCAGAGCAGTTTAGTAATTCGAGGGTATTTGGTGAGACGAGGGCGAGAGTCGGTTTAGTAAGTCGAGGGTGAGGCTGAGACGGGCCGTTAGTAAAGGCAGGGCCGCGGGAGGTGCGGGCCACGTGACTTTTAGTCAGTGTGGTTGACTAAGTCCACGAGCCGCACTCCGCGATTACGTGATCAGCAGCAATTTATAAAGCTGCGAATTCCGTACGGCCAAGAACCCCTCCATTCCCACACTATTCCCACATCAACCAGTGCCACATCCGCACCCACTTTTCCCACTCTTCCCACTCTTTATTCACTCTTCTCACCCCATCCAATATCTATTTACTTTGGTATTTAGATCTGTCCACGTGATCCGGTTACCTTCTTCAACTACTTTTCTTGTCGGGTTACCAACTTTTTCCTTTTTGGCGATTTTTTTCCTCCACATTCCACCTATTTGACCATGTCGGAGATCAAGAGTTACGACTTCCACACCTACTGGCGCGAAGCGGATGCGGGCGAAAAACAGTTTGCCCAAGAGTTCCGCGAAAAAGTGCTCCGTGAGTTTGCAACGGAGATCGAGGCTGGTGACCTTCGGGTGCACAAGTTCTGGGACCGGCCCGTGGGTCCTCACCCCATCCACATGTGGGAGCTCGACACGGCGAACAAGTACGACGCTGCGTTGTTTGTGCGGGTGTTGAACTTCTACCAGGTGCACCATGGCGAGTTGTCGGTGTTGATCCACCCCACCACGCCGGCCGGCGATCTTGTGGACCATACCAAACACGCTCTTTGGCTTGGAAAGCCACAGGACCTCGTGACCAGTGTGTTATAAGACCTTAGAAACCGGTGTTATTGGTATCAATATTGATGAGTCGTTAATACAAGTCATTTTTGATTAGTATTATGGTACTTAATATGTGATTAGTGGTGGTGGTATTGATGATGGTATTAATACCATTAGTCGTTGATGCAATTGGTCATTTTATTGATTTTCTTGATGATACTTTAATATCCGATAAGTATCGATTGATGATACTTTAATATCCGATAAGTATCGATTGATGATACCTTAATATCTGATTATATTGGTGTTGGCATTGGTATTGGCATTGATGATACTTTCATATCTGATCATGTTGGTGTTGGCATTGATGATGGTATTGATGATGGTATTGATGATGGTGTTAATATCTAATGAGTGTTGATATATTTGATGGTCTTAATATCTGATTATATTGGTGTTGATATCGGTGATATTGTTATTGATGATGGTATCAAAGTTTATTAGTCATTAATATAATTAGTATTGACGTTATTAATATCTGATTATAGTGGTATTGATAGTGGTATTGATAATGGTATTAAGTTGCATCAGCCGGGATGATACAACAAAAACAAAGCTGGAATTACCAACTGAATCTCTCAGAGTGACAATGCATTTTTGTGGGCCTCAAAAACACACTTCAACTGATTTGGAATTGAAAAACCCAATTTTGCGTGTGCAACATTTACTAACATGAAGAAGCGTATGGAATGGCTAGGCATATACAGACTGAGTGATGAGCTCTTAGATGACGAGTCTGAATCGGGTTTTCCGTTGAAGACAAGCTTTTTGAATAACCATTCATTCTTTTCTGAACTTTTACGATGAGCCTTCAATCGTGTTTCATACTAACTCGGATGAGCATTGCGAAATTCTCCTAACTGAGAAGCCAATGAAGTCATTTGTTTGATTTTCCTAGTCTTAACTACTGTTTTCTGAGCTATGTTTCTAAGATGAACTTGAAAAAAAAGACAAGCAGATGTCCGAGATTCCAAGAAGACAAGCATATGTCCAAGAATTCAAGAAGACGAGCATATGTCCGAGATTCCAAGAAGACTGAGGCCTGGGGAGAGAAGTACTACTTTTCGTCACCACCTTGATCTACAACGATGTCACCACCATCGGCAGACCCCAACCTGCAGAGACATTATAATTGTTAGGAATTGATTAAAGACAATACACGCAGTAACGAACAGATGAATCAAGCTATTCAACCATTCAACAGTATAACGAACCACCAACACTAGTGTACTAAGTTACTGTAATTAGTGGTGTGTAGTAAAAGTTACTGTAATTAGTCATGTGTACTTTACGTGCACCCAGACAGTGCACCATAGTATAGACACACTATAGTGCTCCTTCTTCCGCTGCCGTTGATGGTGCTTCTGCTCCAATTGCAGACGCCGCTTCTTCTATTGTTGGTGCTGCTTCCTCACCTGCTGATGCTGCTCACTCTCAGATTGCAGATGTTCCCAATACTATTCTGCACTCATGAGTTCCATGGAACCTAATAAGGCTTGTCCAATTGTACGACTGGTCAGCACATCTCACATGTTCAACAGACAGTAGTAGTGTAGTAGTAGTGTAGTAGTAGTAATGTAGTAGTGTAGTAGTAGTACTAGAGTGGTACTAGAGTAGTGTTAGTATGGTGGTAGTAATGTAGTAGAGTAGTAGTACAGTAGTACAGTAGTACAGTAGTACAGTAGTACAGTAGTACAGTAGTACAGTAGTACAGTAGTACAGTAGTACAGTAGTACAGTAGTATAGTATTCTAGTAGTATACTACAGTATTCTAGTAGTATACTACAGTATTAAAGTAGTATAGCATAGTCAATGTTAGATTCTTGTTGAACGTTATGTACTAAGTTATCTATTTTGTTCGTTGATGATTCCTTAGAAAGAGGAATCCGTGCGATTTATATAACAATTGAATCGAAACGTGGCAGTGTAAAATCTTCACTAGAACAATGGTGATGATCGTTCTGGCATCTTCGAAAACAGCCCATCATTATTGATGGTCGAACGCCCTAACAACCCTAGTTAATATCGGGAAGAGAGATTTCATAATACCTCCATACGTAGATTACTACCCATGGTGGATCTGACAGCCAGGGCTCATAACCTTTTGAACTACTAACTAATGTAGAGATAGAATTGGAAAGTTGAGTACTGTTCCTAACCAAGGGCGCCAACGACATGTTGATAGACACTGCACTAGTACTTTTTTATCTACTAATATACTCAATTAGTCTTAGATACTCATTAATCCTTAATAATCCATTAGCATTAATATCTGTAATATTGGTATTGAGAGTGGTATTGATGCTATTAATATCGGAAATGATATTGATATTGATCTTGATATTGGTAATGGCATTAATACTCATTATTCGTTAATACGGAAATAGAAACTACTACTACCCAAATACACCAGTACACTACTCTCCAGGGTGCCGAAACCAATACATATTTATATATATACATATGTTTATTCATAGGCTACAAGTCTATAAATTTGTTTGGCAGAAAACTTTGTGAAGAAGTGCAAAAACCCCGAGAGAACACTAAAGTGTTAAGACAATTGAAAGTTTGCACAATGTGTTTTGACACCTTCGTCTATAATCGCGTTCTAAAGAGATCAAGCTACAGTGTTTTTCAAAACTATTCAAACCAGCGCAATAAATTGTTTCGTACCCCTTCAGACAGTCTTTCGAACCAAATATCGTAACGTTTCATACCAACTTTTATTAGAAATCAATATTCTGAAATGTTAAATCTGGATGATTTCCTCATATGTACTACATTTGGGAGTCTGCAGTTTCAATCAAGGGCTACCTCGGAATTGACTCTGGCGAGAACCCAAAACACCCGTACACCCGGCTACCTCAGCAGAAAAAGGCCCAACGCAAACGACTATTTTTTCATGGTACGGAACGAAAACTGGGTTTGGTGGAATCCTGGAATTCCGGACTTTACAATGCATATTTTTGTAGTTGAAAAGGTTTGGTGGTGGCCTTTTAAAGATGCCGTGATCATTATGGTCACGTGACCACCGTTGAGTTCCGGTCTCGTGCTTCTTTCCACTACACCATGAATTGGCCAAATATTCAAGGAGAATCTTAATCTGGTAAAACCCAGATGCTCTAAAACAGAATAGGTGGAATATCCATTGCTTAAATGATACACTACTAGATATTCCGGAGTGTACAGTGACCCTTTGTTCAATTGTGCTAGTGTGATTCGAAACATTCGCCCTGGTTTAAATAGTTTGAAAAAACACTGTATGTACTATATTTTGGAGTCTTACAGTACCAATCAACGGTTAAAACGGACGGAACTGAAATGGAAGGGGTACAATACTTTCTGAATTATTGGTTTGTTTAATTTTGCTAGTGTGGTTTGAATCGTTTTATCGCGCGGGTATGAATAGTTTTGAAAAACACTGTAAAAGCATTGTCGATAGAACGGCTTAAAGTAAGAAATATTTTTGCACTTTGAATCAGGAGTCAAGGGAGTCAAACTATCAGGAGATTCAATCAATATCAATCCGTCGTTTTGTTGGTTCGTGATGAGTCAACAATATTTTGGCTTATCAGCAAAGACCAAACTTTGAAATCAGTATCAGGGTTTCCAATAGAGTATTGAATTGATGGAGTGCCTGACATTTTGCAATCTTCCAAAATGACGGAAGCAATCGAACATTCAAAGAAAATGTGTTTACCTTTTTCTAAAATTGCGGTTGAGTAGGGGATACCGCAAAAAGATCATCTCGTCGTTGGATAAATGTGCTGGAGGTCGTTTCTAAGATGAAAGAATTGGACAGAATCAAAAGGATGATGGGTCCAAGTTGTTTTCTTGAACTTGGTCCAATATCCAGACCAGTCTCTAGTACCAGCAAGATGTTTGATGGTTGCACTCGGCACCAAATGATGATAATAAATCTTGGTTTGTTTGCTCCGACTCAATGATCCACATATGCTCGACCGACCATCCAAGCCAATCGTTATCCCGAAGTGACGGATCAATTTTGCCGACTTCCCTTAACTACTTTGTTCTATCAACTAGAGGCTGTTGACCTTGGAGACCTGCTGCGGATATGAGTACGACTTGGCATGGATAGATATGTGAATTTTCAAGGATTGTAACAAGTGCACTGGGCCACAAACGAGTCGTGACTATTCCATTCCCAAACCTTCTCTCTGGTTAATCNAGTGACTATTCCATTCCCAAATCTTCTCTGGTTAATCTATTCCCAAACGTCTCTGGTTAACCCATTTCCAAGACTATTGAATGTTATAAAAAAAAAAAGAATACTCTTTCCAGAACTTATTCCAATGTCTTCAAATTCTTAACGTTACCGTTTCCATTTCCTAGGTTAAAGTCCATATCCAAGTACTGAAATTATTTTTTTTAGTTTCCCTTTTCCTCCATAAAACAAAAAGTCGTTTTATTAACAGCTATGCTTGGAGGTTAGGATCGACTTATCCATGTTCATTTACTGTTGACATGGACCCTTCCCCACTTCAGTCTTCAATATTCCCATTTGAATATTTGCTACTACCTCCAAAATCTGCACTAGAGGCGGTTCCACTCGATTTTACAAGCTTCTACACCACCTCCACGTCTGCAACTCAATGATATCCTCGAACAAATGATCCTGGAACAAATGATATCCTCGAACCAATAATAGTTGGTTCAATATCATCAGCCCTTCGGACTGATGATATCTTCGGACTGATGATATCTTCAGACTGATGATATCGAACTGTCATATAAGGTTCCTGAATACTCATAACAAGGTCCCGTCTCAGTTATATGATATAGGCACCTCTTTGTTCAGCATAATTTTCCCATTGCTCTTCAGAAGTTCCTTCAAACCGTTCAGCTTTAAGAATCGTCTTTGTAATGTTAAAATAAGGAGTCAAGTATTGTCTGGCGTAATTACGGACACCACTCCGAATAGCTGACCTTTTGCCATGCCGAAAAGTCTTTTTGTACCGTGACCACTCCTCAATATCCGTCAAGTAAGCCCACCACATAAAGCCAAGAGGTACGGGTTTTACGGTTCGAGACTAGCAGTCAGCCTACAGATAGACCCCAATAGTTCTGGTTTGGGACTGATAATCTAGTTCTGGTAGTGACTTACTCTACCTCTACACTACTACTACCTCTACACTACTACTACTACTACTATACCTTTATACTACTACTACATCTGTAGTAATATGGTATTTCTCCTGTACCACTATTAAGCTACGGACTACTACCCCTACACTATTGATCTCGATGTTGTCCATTGATATTGATGCTGACCGGTACACCAGGATACCCATGTCTATTGATCTGGACCACTACACCAGGACACCGTACATCATTTACCATTGATACTGATAATAGCGACTCCACCCGTACACCACGGCCCAATGACCATTGACCATTGACCATTGACCATTGACCATTGAAATTGAAATTGAAATTGACATTGACATTGACATTGAAATTGACATTGTTATTGTATTGTATTGTATTGTATTGTATTGTCCACAGTACTGCAGTTTCAAAGCAGCAGGTGGTGTTTAGCACCCAGTGCAGTTTCGCAGCTGGCAGTTGCTGGACTCGCACAGCGACATTCCGCAAGCCTTCGCTCCATACAGTCGCAAACTCACATACACACTCGCTTGCTAACTACACCACGTCTTCTCACGACCACCGGAAATAACGTGGCCCCGAGTCAACACACTGATCAACAACGACACAGAAGCAGACCGAAGTAGAACGAAACAGAACCAGAAGTGAACATCTGAAACATATCGAGCAGAAGTGAAACAGAAGTGAAACATATCGGGCAGAAGTGAAACAGAAGTGAAACAGAAGTGAAACAGAACTAAACGTCTGAAACTGGAACTCCTGGAACTCCCGAAACACATCCGAAACATATCCGAAACACCTGAAACTGGTGAAACAAACTGAAACACACCTGAAACACACCTGAAACACCCGAAACACACCTGAAACACCCGAAACACACCTGAAACAACCTAAACCAATCCAAAACAACCTAAAACAACCTAAAACTCACCTGACCGGACTGAAACACCACCTAATAACCATATCCCTAATCATCAATACAGTCCCTAGTCATTCCCCGCCCGCCATCTGTTCCAAATGTCCCAGACTGACCTTATTGCAGATGACTTCTCCATCCCCCAGCTAGCATTGCCCAAAGAAGAGGAGCAGCCCCGCAAGAAAAACGACCGCTTTCCCTATAGCGACCAGCCCAAAAACATCGGCAATGCGCTCAATTTTTTTAAGCATCGTTCGGATCCCAAGGAGAACAGGTATGCGTCTGCAGACCTTCAAAACGAGGGTGATGTGCGAATGCCGTTCAGTGAGGAGGACATGAGAAGTGTTGATAATGAGAGCCGCGAGAACGGTAGTCAGAATGGCAGTCAGAATGATCGGTTTACCGGGAGTCGCGACGAGAGTCGCGAAAATGAAACTGACCTTGAGGCTCATAGAAGAGACGCTCAGGCTCAGGCTGAGCTTGACAGAAGAGAGCGTCCAAATGACTCCCGTGGCATCAGTCCTAGAGCAACTACTGGAGTAGGTTCCGGGGACTCACAAGAGTTCCAGCAGCCGGAGCCGTATACTGGGCATGGAGGCGGTTCAAACAATGTTTATGGATCTGGAGCATCCAATGTGTATGGATCTGGAGGCAGCTCTGAGATGGTGGAGGAGAGCCCGTCGAAAGAAGCACTTGGCCGGACTGGAGGAGGCAGTTTCTTACGCAAACCAACCACCTTTTTCGGCCGCAACTTGTCCATGGGCGATACCCTTGGCGACGGTGGTCCTGTGGATGACCAGAGAAGATCTAGAGGTCTCTTTACTCTTTTCCGCAAGAAAAACAGAGACAGGGAAAAACGTCAAGACGTGGTGGGTGCTGATGATGATGCTGAGTTTGATACCGAGGATAAAGAAACCGGTGAACGTGCACAGATCCTCCTCAGTTCCTTGGTGCTTGGAGCCCCGGCCATCAATATCCTTGCGTCATGTCTCTGTGAAGACGAATATGGCATAGCCCGTGCGCCCCTCTTGACCAACTTGATGGGCATCAAGGTGACGGATGTGTCACGGTCAGTGTTGACCAAGAACAAGAAGTTCCGCATCGACTTGGAGTATGGAGTTTCTCCTCAACGCTTGAAATGGTCCGTGGAGAAAACTGCCAAGGATGTGCTCTACTTGCACTCGCGGTTCAAGTGGCTAGCCTTGAGAGGTGCCCTCAAGTCGGACGATCTCCCTCGGTACCCTGTTCCCCCGCTGTTACGGAGGGAAAAGAAGCCTGCACGCACCAGAAGCCAGGGCCATAGTCAGGGCCATAGCATGGCACAGAGCCAGAGCCACGGCCAGAATGTGGGCCAAAGCTTGGGCCAAAACGTGGTGCAGAGCCAGAGCCATGGCCAAGGTTCTCTCAATGTGCCGGACCTGGAAATGCAACCCGATAACCTTTCATTGGTTAGCGGTGCCAGTCTCCATGACCGGCTCTCCACGCTCCGGGCACATTTCAGTGCCGAGTCGCTGGTTTCGTCGCTCAGCACCAGCTCGCCCGAGCAAATGCGCCGTTTGATTCTGAACAACCAGAACTACGTCAAGGAAATGGAAAAGTACCTCTGTGACCTTAACCTCGTGGTGTCGATGCGACCCCAGTCCAACCGGTTGTTCCAGTTCTTCGAGATCTCGCCCATCTCCTCGCTTTTGAGCTACGAAACTGGCTACATTGGCAAACAGGGCATGATTCACGTGGGAGGAACTGCTAACTCACAAGGATGGCGTGTGGGCCACTTCAAGGCCAACGACTTGAAGGGCATGATCGACCGGCGCCTGGAAAAATGGTTTTTGGTGCGTGGCTCCTACGTCATGTACATTTCCGATATCATTTCCACCACTCCGTTGGAGGTGTTCCTCATCGACTCGGGCTTCAAGATGTCCTACAAGGGCGATGCTTCTGGCAAGGTGGACCACCGAGTGTCGGATCTGGAGTCGGAGTTCGAGGAGGAGATGGAACACCGCATGGACCCTGGGGACGAGGAGGCGCTTTCCAAGGTGCTGAACAAAGTTTTCAAGCATTTGCGTATCGTGTTGGAGAACCTGGAGCGCAAATTGGTGATTATCCCCAAGTCCAGGATGGAACAAAAACTCTGGATTGCGTCTCTCAACGAGATGATCAAGAGTAATGTGTGGGCTGGCGAACACCGGTTCGGATCGTTTGCACCCATCCGGAAAAATGTCTATGCTCAATGGTTGGTGGATGCACGGGACTACTTCTGGGCCATTTCGTCTGCTCTTGAGCTTGCCAAGGATGTGATTTTCATCCATGATTGGTGGCTCTCGCCGGAGTTGTATCTCCGCAGACCAGCCAACGGAAACCAGCAGTTCCGGCTTGACCGGCTCTTGCAGAGAAAGGCACAGCAGGGTGTCAAGATCTTTGTGATTGTGTACAGGAATGTGGGCACTACAATCCCCATCGATTCGTTGTATACCAAGCACCTGATCTTGTCGTTGAACCAAGAAAACATCCATGTGATTCGGTCGCCCAACCAGCTTCTCCAAAATACCTATTTCTGGGCCCATCACGAGAAGATCTGCATCATTGACTATAACATTGGCTTTTTGGGTGGTATTGACTTGTGCTATGGCCGGTACGATACGCCAGATCACGTTTTAGCGGATGATTCCGGTGTGGACTTTGAAAGTCTTACCCCAGGAGAACCTTCTCTTGATGAGTTCAACAATTTCCGCATTTTCCCTGGAAAAGACTACTCCAATACCAGAGTCAAGGACTTCTCCAACCTTAACAAGCCATACGAGAGTCTCTACGACCGCAGTGTGGTGCCCCGGATGCCATGGCATGATATCCATATGATGACGTCCGGCGAAGTGGCCCGAGACTTGGCCCGGCACTTCGTCCAGCGGTGGAATTACCTCTTACGGCAAAAGAGACCCAGCAGACTCACTCCGCTCCTCACTCCTCCGCCAGATATGACTCCAGAAATGGCCAAGGAAATGAACCTTAATGGAACTTGTGAAGTACAGGTGTTGAGGTCTTCAGGAAATTGGTCTCTTGGACTTAAGCAACACGAGGAGTCCATTCACCAGGCGTACTTGAAGCTCATCGAGACGTCGGAGCACTTCATCTACATCGAGAACCAGTTCTTCGTGACGTCGTGTTTCATCGACGGCACAGAGATCCAGAACCGAATCGGAGATGCCATCGTGGACCGTATTATTCGGGCCCACAAGGAAGGAAAGACATGGAAGGCCATTATCTTGATCCCATTGGTTCCCGGCTTTGAGTCTCAGGTGGACGAGTTGGATGGGTCCTCGGTTCGTGTGGTTATGCAATGTCAGTACATGTCGATCTCCCGTGGTACATCTTCACTCTTTGCCAAGCTCCGGAAGGCTGGAATCGATGCTGACGACTATATCCAATTTTTCTCATTGAGGAAGTGGGGCATTTTGGGCAAGAAGAGAGACCTCGTGACGGAACAGCTCTATATCCATGCCAAGACCATGATTGTGGATGACCGTGTAGCTATCATCGGCAGTGCCAACATCAACGAGCGGTCCATGAGAGGACTCCGTGACTCGGAGGTGGCTGCGGTTATCCGAGACTCCGATACCATCAAATCCACCATGGACGGAAAACCTTACCGGGTTGGGAAATTTGCCCACTCGCTTCGACTCCGGCTCATGAGAGAACATCTTGGAGTGGCCGTGGATCTCTTGGATATTGTGGAGCGCAAGTTCGAAAAGATCCTTTTATTCTCACGTACCAAGGAAGGTATGAACGCTGCCACCAATGAATTCGAAAAAGAAGCCGATTCCGTCATGTCTGCAGCTGTGGAGCTTGCAACAAGACACGTTTTGCAGGAACACAGCGGTACGCAACGGTGGAGGAGTTTCTGCCAGAAAATGGGAGTCAGGGAGGAAGTCTTACCGGTTCCCTACGATATCCGGTTTGAAGATTACCCCACGCCTGCATCGTTGCCATTATCGTTCAACAACCGAACGGGACCTCACGAGGCCAACGTTGGAATTCGGGACAAGAAGAAACACTCGTTCGATCCCAGAGTCCAGAATAGTGCCGACCACAAACGGGACGTGTATGGAGAGGGAACGGACCACTTCCGTGGCCCCAAGGGTAAATTTGCCCGGTTGAACAGTGCGAAGTTCCTCCGGCGCTTGTCACGTGAGTTGATGGAGGTGGCTCCCGACAAGTCGTTTTTGCCAGATATCCATAATGTGAAAGAGTTTTTGGAGTCGGACGATGCAGAGATCTTCCACCAAGAAAATGGCCAGGACGAGGTTGCTTCCCGGAACAACGAGCGGTGGATGCTCTTGAAGCGGATTGCCTATTTGCAGATGGTGGCCGCACGTGATGCCCAGCAAACGGAGATTGAGCGGAAGAAACGGGTTGCTGCTGGCTTATCGCCCACGATTTATGACACCGATAAGCCACAGAGTTCAGGGGAAAAGCGTGGCTTGGAGAGGGTTCTGGAATCTTCTAAGAGTCTGGACCCCTCGTCCAATAAGCTTCTGGACACCTCCAATAAGGTCCTGGACACCTCCACTAAGGTACAGGAAGCAGCATCGAACAAGGCCCTGGACTCGTCGAACGTGAATGGACACATGAGTGTTTCCAATGGGTTCAACGAGAACTTGAACATCAGTGCCAAAGTCAACGTGACCAACATGGACAACGAAGGGTCTGGCGACAACAAAGGAGCCAAGTATGAGGTTGTACCCGAAAAAGGAGCGGATGTGGTTGCTCCCGAGATCAATGCAGAGCAAATCCCCGTGGTTTCCGTGGACGACGAAGGTTTCAGAGACACCATCCGTAAGATCAACCTGCCTGGACTCGACAGTTTCAGCAAGTTCGTGGACCCGTTCTCGTTCGATGATCCCTTGGACCCCGATTTCTATGAGGATATTTGGTTCGACAATGCCCGGCGTAACACGGACATTTTCCGGTTGATTTTCCATTGCCAGCCAGATGATGCAGTGCCCACCTGGAAAGAGTACATGCACTTTATGAAGTTGCAGAAGGCGTTCCGGGTGGCCCAATCTGAAGATGCGGCCCATAAGAAGACACTGTTCGACCTGGACTCCGAGCTGCAAACAGAACAACAGCGCCAGAGACCCGACCATCGCCGCCGCAGCAGTCATGCCACCATCAACATCAGCGAGTACGGCAACGAAAATGGGTTCTTGGGCTCGGTGCCCAGTGGTCGGTATGGTCATCCACAAAGCATTGCTGAGGAGCCAGAGCAGACCACGGAAGAGCCTGTGCAGCTTGGAGATTTGCATGAAGACTCCGATGTCAAAGACACCACGGAGGAGTCGGATGAGTTCACGGGTGAAGAGTCGGAGAAACAGAACAGACGGGCAAGCACCAAGACCAACTCGTTCCGCAAGAGAAGACCCGGGGCTTTCAGTGCCCGAAGAAGAGTTCATGCAGGTGACCGGATCTATGAGAGAGACTCGGCACAGCGAATTCTCCAAGAGGTCCATGGCCACCTTGTGCTTTTTCCCGTGGACTGGCTTCACCGAGAGTTGGAGGGTGGCAATTGGTTCTTTAACACCGACCGTCTTCCCCCAATTGAGATCTATGATTAAGGGTGTTTTTCCTTTGATAGTCAGTCTCCCATTTTCATTCTTCGCATTTCCATTTTTACTCTGAACATATGAAAATATATCTCAAGGAGTAGTGGAGTAGAACTAGTCTTCTCATGCAGCATAGTTGTCAGTAACCAGTAGTGGTGTAGTTGTCAGTAACTACCCAGTAGTAGTGTAGTAGACTGTAGTCGACTGTAATAGACTGTAGGAGGACTCTGCATGTATAGGCAGCTCAAGATTTTCTGGTATACCAGAACTTTCGTATTGGGACTTCCTAAAAGCAGTATTCTTAAAGTAGATGAAAGTTAGCAAGACTTGGAATATCAAATTCAGCAATGGATGAAGCACTGTTGTCATCCACTATTCCCACCATTTTCACCACTCATACGCAAACTTTCACTCAAGTATGAAATCACCACCTTGTACACTAGACCAAGGTTTTCCACATGAAGTAACATGGTAGAGCACATCCAAGTACCAATTTAAGTATTTTTCTTCACACCGACTTTGCGTAAGACAACACTTAGATCTTATTCTTGTCTTCAAGGAAAGTCTTCAAGGACAGTGGATAGACTTCCGAGATTCATTGAACCGTATTTTTGGTTATATCCATCAGGTTGATAATACCCATCTATACATCCCAGTGACATGTCCCGTTGTGTACTCGTCGAAACCCAAAACTTCATCAATATCACCATTTCTTTTGGATATGTGATTTGTCACTAATGATATCAAAACTTTTAGGTAATGGTTGGCCAGATCAATAACATTCTAAAGCAACCTCCAGAATATTTGCATCACTTTGTGTATAGCCAGAGAAGGGAATTTGTTTGCATGTAGTGCACTTTTTGTAGCTGTTATACCCACCCTGGTCCAACTTTCAAAAACCCCAAAGTAAATGGCTCCATTCCCGAGTCTCCACATGATTTTTCATGATGTAATTTAAGTAGGTATACCAAGTAATGTGTGTTGCTGAAGTGCTAGACCGTGCTGGAGTAATCATAGCACAGTTGGACTTGATCAATTCTTGTATCGGAGTTCCTTGCAAATCGTAGTGTTTGTATGGGTTTCTGTATGTCATCATGCTACTGCTCAAGGTGGTTCTGAGTAGTAATGCCCACTGTTAGTAGAGATCTCTGTATTTGAAACAGACCAATTTCATTCATTCCATTCGGAAGTGCACATTGACATTGTAAGTATCTTGTGACGTTAGGTCCGCTGTTTACCATGTTCATTCGCCGGTGAGTCTTCCAAGGAAGGAATCTGAAATACCGATTAACTTCGTGGGGTAACGCTAGCACTGGTGAGTGTAAGCCATCCCAAATTTTGTGATCTCAAGTCACTGTGTCTGAGACTAGCCATTGTTGGGATTAGATAGACAAGGCAAAAAATACCTCAATAAGTAGAGCACTTCCTGAAGTCGATCTAGCAGACATTGTCTACCATAATCATGTATGTCCTGAAGCTGTGGTAACGACAGTTATAAGGAACGTATCAGGCAGTAAATTGGACCAAGGAAGGTATGACCGTATGATCGTGGGACAGTATGATGGTAAGACCGAAAGTCAGTATGATAATATGATCGTGGGACCGAAAGTCAGTATTATAGTATGATAGTGGAACAGTATGATCGTGGGACATTATTTCAGTATGCCAGTTTGACATAGAACCCATCATGTGTCATAGTAATAAAGTATGGTTGTAAAATGGGACATAATGGCTGGAATCACACTAGTCATGGACACCGGTATCATGACTAGGGTCTAGACCACATTGAAATGACTAGGATCTGGACTATTCTGACAAATAGTTCAAAACGTAATCCCAAAAATGTATGGTGAGAAAGGGCGGGAGGTGCCCCTTATATATTCGAAAAAGCGGGGTTGTGCATGGCTGCAATTCTGTAGTCCGGTATACCCCACCAAAAATATACCCCTTCATATGCAAGACATCTCGTATGGCACCTCTCTTATGACACCTCATAATTAAACCTCTAGTATATGCCCATATCCTCATGATACCATTGTGAACCAGTTCCAAGTAGTAATGTAGTGTAGCCAGTATAGGCAAAGGCAGTTGGAGTCAATACCAATCACACTTAATGAGTATATGATGTATCCACGTTGATGTAGATACAGTGCAATGATTCAATGTGGATCAAGTATTCCTAGTATCCCACTTATCTTGTGATATGGATACCGTTCAGCCTAGTACATGGTTCAGATTATGCCTGGTTCAATTCTTGAGAGACCAAAGCGTATTCTTACCTGCACACGACAGAATTTCAGATATGCCCCGTTACACCAAGGGTATATTTGAAATTGGGAGTCAATACCTTTCAGGAGACACAAAATTATGTGACTGGCCCTGAATTGGATCTTTTGAATCAAGCCTGAAGGTTCCAGTATTGACTGTATGCACGTTTCCTTGATTGTATGCAGGCGCACCACTAACAAGTTCAATAAATCCACAAATTCAACATCCCCCAGAGGCATTCGTTACTAGGTATCTCTTTTGATTGATCTTGCTTTCATCGAGGAAGTCATTCGAATCACCAACATCCACTCAGGTACTTTTTCTGCTCCACGATTTGCAGGCGTCACGTGCAAAGTGTATCTGGCAATAGAAGTTGTTGGATCCAAGTCAAAATCAAATCTCCGAATCACCAAATCACCAAAAAGGATTTTTAGAATCACGGGATCGACAGATCAACCACCTTTTTTCCAACCCCTTGTTTGGATCTTCAATTTGGAAGATCTGATCACGGGTCGTGCGCGTTTCATAAGCCACCTTCATCCACCGCACCACCTTCTCTCCACCACATGTTCATCCAACTCCTCTCGTATGTGGGCGTGGTGGTGGGCTTTTTCTTGCTCGTACTAGCCATAGCGCTGGGCCTCTACTACATCTCCGAATTGGTAGAGGAGCACACGGAGCCCACCAAACGTATCCTCAAGAGACTCATCTTGGCGGACCTCGTGTTGTTCGTGCTCTTGTGGATGTTCGACTCGTTCCCGTTCAAGCTTATAGCGTTTCTGATCTTTTCCCACGTGGTGTACATGCAGAACCTTGCCCGGTTCCCGTACGTGGAGCTCACGTCGCCGCTCTTCCTTGTGTCGTGTGTGCTAGTCGTGGCGAATCACATGTTGTGGTTCAACCACTTCCACCACCCATACATTCCTCCCATTGAAGTCCGCTTGCGGCCCGACTATACGCCGGCCCGGGTTCCTCTGTTCACGGAGGTGTGTTCGTTTTTTGGGCTCTGTGTGTGGTTTGTGCCGTTTGCCTTGTTCGTTTCCTTGAGTGCCCACGACAATTTGCTTCCCCACCATGTGGAGAGCTCCGAAAACGGCCGGAAAAAGAACACGGGCTTGGCCAAGGCTGTCGTGGCTACCATCCGTGATAGCATCTACTCGGTGAGTAGAAAGCTAGGGTATGAGCTTGACCCCAACTATGGCACCATTGTCTAGTCGTCCTGTGGTCTATACTGAATGACATTCCGATGCATAGAACAATTAGTTAGACTCCTTTGCCTCTTAGATTCTTGGCTTCTTTGATCCCTTGACTCTTTGATCCCTTGGCTTCTTTGGCTTCTCTGCTCACATGGTGAAACAGCCAGAAACCAGTGGTCATTATCAGTGATCATTGTGAGACACTCCCATACATGCTTATGGTATGCTCAGAATTAGAACCTGGTCACTATTCTAAAAACTGACACCTGTCTCAGCTGCATATAGAGTCCCTAGTATTAGAGAACATTATTCGGTGCCTGGGTGAAAGCTCTGTAGTAACTTACCACTGGGCTTACCCAGAAAATTTGACCAATAAATATCATAAATGCACTTTTTGAGGGACTCCTTATTGTCTTTAACTTGGTCAACTTGTACTAGTATGACCCCAGCCAAAGTTATTTCCTTGAAATTATCTGCTTCCGTTGCACCTACTTCTGGTACACCTTCTTCTGATAGTATAGCAAAAGACTGAGTACTCTCACGAAATCGGCCACTAGTAATCCCATGCATCTAGTAAACACGCTTAACAGTCGGGAGGTTTCAACATTGATCAGCAATCTTAAGCCAAACTTGTAATTTTGAATATCCACAAACATCAAATAAGGGAGTCTGTAGTATTAGGATCTGGCTTGTTTTGTTAACACCAATGACTTTTCATAGATGACTTGATGTAAAGAAGAAAAGATATTCAATTTTCCCAGTCCAAGGTCCATCTCTAGAGTCCAATTCCAATAGTTAATTCCAATTCCTTTTCATCACCTCAATTCCATGGGTTTAAGATTGGATTTCTCCATTATTGCATTGTTATTGCATTTAAGACTCGAGTTGCTTTCCAAAAGGTTTGGCTATGGCCTTCTTCCACACTGGAGTCCAGCTAGTTCATCTCGTGGTTCTCATCTTAGTAGGATTTGCAGTATTGGTGATATTTCAAGACCCTAACTTCCATTTGACGTATTACCTTCATTTGCTTTCATTGTTTCCACTCCCATGATCTCCCCGACTAAAGTCTCGTTGCCCTCAGTTCTCTCATTGCTGTCGTTTCTAAGCATCTGAATACCAGGGCACTCCCTTTACCCTAGTTCCCACCCGAGACTCCGAATTGGTTGCAGTCCATTGTAAACCCTCTTATCTTTCCAATCGTTTGCTGCTGTATCATGTAAAATCTATTGGTTCACTTCTTGAGACTACTGCACTTAGGGATCTTGCCGCAACAGTTAACAATTGACTTGAATTCCAGAACCCTGTGATTATGACAACATGAGGAATCTGATATACTTCCGAAGACAGGCATAATCTTAACTCTCCCTCCTTTAAAAAAAAATGAAAAGAAAAAGACTTTATTCCTAGGGCTGTACGGGTACCAGCAAAGTAGAAATAGTACGTGATTCTTAGGTATACAAATGTGGGTAACAATCAATTTTGATGGTCAGCGGTTGCTTATGGACACAGGAAGAATACTCCTAAAGGTATAGTTTGGTAACGAACTAGAAGACTAACAAGTAATTGGTATCTGGACTATAGCTATGGAAGCACGTGATCCCTGAAAACCATTGTATTTAGAAACTTGGAGGAAGAAAAGTGGTTGGGATTCAAAAATTGATCCTGGGGGGAGAGGCTGTATTTATAGTTCTAAGGTGGGGAAGGGGCGTGCATAACGTTGCATGTTTCATATTGCTCGACCTAGTTGATTTGCAACCACCGAATCTAAGCAACGCCGTTTCAGGGTCCACGCCGTGTGCAGGCCGCGATGCATGAATACGCATCCAGATCTGGATATGCTGCAAATGGAGATCCTCATTGCAGAAACAGGTGCACCGAAGGGCAATGCAAGTTCTGCAAGAGTCATGCATGATCGGTCAAATCTGCAAGAAGATACATTGGTAAGTTTCATCAAGTGCATATGCTGGCGCTCATTTATGTGACCGGCTGGAGTTCCGAGGGATCGCATGAAGTATGCATCTGACGCAAGGTCCAGGGGTCAGTCTATAAAAGGAGGCGATTCCCTCCTCTATTTTCGCAGCCTTTTTTTTCTTCAGTCTTACCCTATAACAAAAGTCCTGTACAGAAAGGTTCTACTAAGGCTGATTCTCCTCGGCTTTGTGTGGACGTGCTTTATCCAGGAGGCCAGAGCAAGACAGCAGAATTGATATCCGGTATTTCTGAGTACCTTCAGATTAAATGTGCAAGTCTCTTTGCTGCTGAACCTTTATTTTTTATAAAGGAAGCCATGTATTGCTACACCCACGAGCTCAAGCATTGTCTTTAAATTTACAGCATTGTCTTGTGTCAACTCTATGAAACTGTGTTGCTAAGAATTGAAACAAATCAGTTGGTTGCAAACCTAGCCAAGAGAATTACCCCACATCAAATCCAAGAGCATTACCCTGCATTACTTAGGTCGATTTGATCAAAAACGAGTTGCCTGATCTCATATTCTATGAATAGTCTAACAAAATTAGGAAATCTTTCGAATTGCTATGCTAAAAAAAACTATGGAAAAAAAGCCATCAATTGTAGACCAAGCAGTTCTTGGTCATGTCCCGCTCTAAAGAGCGAAACGAAACCCACTATTGTGAGTCTCTAAACTGAGCAAACTGGCCAGGATGATATTTAATCCCGGACCAGGCCCCGGGCTTTGAATTCAAAGTGAGTAGGTGGGGCTAAAGGGGTGCCAACATTGTTGGACTTATGGGCTCAGCTATATTGCCGGACAAATTCGTCCGGGATCAGGCCCCTGACTGTGAAGTCAAAGTGGGGCTCAAAGGGGCCAGCATTTTGGGGCATACTGGATATCAATTGACTGGTGCTACCATTACAAAAGCCCGGAGAATATCATCGCCGACCCTGGAAGTAGTCAACCTAACACGTGCCGAAGCAGCGGAATACGATTGCTAGAGTCGCGTTGATTTTCTTGGGTTTTGAGGATGATGATGACACAGAGAGTGAAGGATTATGGTTTGTTGCTGCCTTTAAATACCCAAAACTAACCGATTGCAGTTGCCCATGATGAATAAACATGTCTCGGTACAACTTGCCCGGGGCGTGTCTTCAATATTCCATCTCCTTCTGTGAGCTTGCATGTATTTTATGCAGTGATCGGTGGAGTTAACCCTGAGTGAGAATCAAGACATATGGTCCTAATGAAGTATCACGAAATAAGATCTTCGCGGACATCTATGGAATCAGAGAAACTGAGACGATATCGTCACTAGTGTCAGGTTTATTTTCATTACAACTACACAGTGGCCAGCTCAGCATGCACGAAAATACCAACATTCAAAGCTCCAGTTCCACAGCTGCTTTTGGATTCCAGAGTTAGTGCTTCTAGTATGTGGGCACAAGTTCTTTTGACATTGTTCTTTGACATTCCTCTTTTGACATTGTTCGTGTTGCCTCTTGGAAACTCGCCAGAAATTGCCTCTTTTCAAGCGAGGAAGTCAAGGCTTCCTGGAGCAAAACCAGACATCTCGCAAGGTATTACAACTTGAAGCCAGACTTTACTGTCTGTATTCAATTCCTAACATCAAGGGTAGACTTGGAGAGGAGACTTCTTAAAGACAGCTTCAAGAGTCAAGACTGCGTTACGAATGTAATCAGAAAAGACAAAAGCGAAGGCAAATGAAGTGAGCAAGAGATGCATGAATGTGAACCTGTTCTATTATATAATGGGGTTTAGAACATTCACTTCATGTTCAGGGGCAGGTGAAGGCCCTAACAAGTGGTTTGCATTCACCAATTGACAATTTTCTTCACTTCGTGAAATCATATCACTTGAAACAGAAAAAGATCCAATTACAGGGCCAAAAATGTCTTCACGTGGGGTCCAAAATCGTCAATGCTAAGAAGAAACGTATCATGGCCATAGTTGCTGATATCGTTGCCCAACTCGAAATACTCAATGTTGTTGTCCCGTGGGCTGGTGGCTTTCAAAGCCTCTGCAATCTCTCGTTGTTGCCATACAGGAAAGAGTATATCGGATTCAACGCCCACAACCAAAATATTCTTGTGGGAAATCTTGCTCAATCCTGTATGCAAGTCTTTCAACGACTCTTCTGGGGTGTGCTTTGTAGAGCCCTTCCGTTCCTGGTAAGGCTCAGCAGGCACGTTTTTCTCGTCGGTCTTAGCGTCGCCAAGAGTTTCCGTCTGGTACCGTCTTTCGGTATCGGCTTTCCGTTGTGCTGCACGAGCCCGGTTTTCTTGCCCAAGGTCAAACATGTCCATGGCCTTCAGCACATACAAGAGCGAGTTGGCGTCGTACTCCAAGCAGAACTTTTCTCCTGCATGGTCCAAGTACGTCTCTACCAAGAAGTCGGGGCAGAAGGCCACGGGTTTCAGGTCATCGGCGCGGGCCCGGCCAAACCGAGACTCCCATTCCGGCCCCAGGCGGTATGTGACCGTGGCGATTTCCCGGGCTAGTTTCATACCAATGTGAGGAGGAATCTTGTCATAATAGAAGCCTCGATTCCAGTTGGGGTCGCTCATGAGCACCTGCCGTTGCGTGTGGCGAAGAGCAATGGAATATGGATGGGATCTGGCACATCCACTAATACTGACGACTTTCTCAACCTCTTCGGGGAATTCCCAGGCATATGCCAAGGATTGCATTCCTCCCATCGATGCTCCCACAGAAGCATGGATTTTCTGGGCCCTGAATACGTCCCGGATAAGCTCCCTCTGTGCACGCACCATATCATTGACAGTGATGATGGGGAAACGCGTGGCATAGTACTCGTTATTGGCAGGATCTTTGGAGCTGGGACCGGTGGAGCCATAACAGCCTCCTAAGACGTTCGTGCAAACCACGAAATATTGATTGGTATCCAAATACTTGCCTGGACCAATGAAGTTCTCCCACCAGCCTTTCTTCGTGTTTTTGGGCTGAGATTTGGCATGTGACAGTGCCGAAAGTCCGGTATGGATGAGCACTATGTTATCCTTTTCGGGCAGAAGCGTACCCCACGTCTCATAGGCGATTTCGAACTCCGGGAGATATCCGCCGTTATCGAAGAAAATGGGTTTCTGGTGCTTATAGACCTCGAATCCGGTGGACACTTTGGAGTATGCAGGTTCGGGACCCGACTCAAGCGATGTCGACTCAACAGAGCAGCTGGCACTGTTTTGGGCATCGATTTGGGCGGATTTGGCCAAATCCTTGGTTTTCTGCTCCAATTTATCAAGACATGGGAAGACCAATTGGGGGTTAGAGCCTTGTTTCAGGCTGCTAGCAGCCGTCCGCATTAGACGTGGAATGAATTGAAGACGAGCTGGTCTTCTGAAACTATGAACAAGAACTGACTTCATGATAAAGAGTTTAGGGGAGTTTGGGGAGTCAATGGGGAATTGGAGACTTTAAGCGTCGCAATGTCACGGGGACATCGTCACGTGAGATTAAGAGAGTCTTCTGGTTATCGTATGTGCACATCACGTGCTCACATGTTAACCATTTCACAAGTCACTATTCTTTCTGAACGTCATGGGTCCAGAGCAGCTAACGCTTTTGTTTTGTGGGACATTTTTGGTGACTGCCCCGCTTAGCTTATTCTGCAAGAATTACGCAGATGCTATTGGCTCTAATCCACTCGTTCAGACTGCCAACTCAGTGTTTGTTACCCGTTTCGGAAGTCTATGGCTCTCCACGATCTACTGGGGACTTTTGGGATCAGCTCGACTTCTGGGACGGCACAAAAACCTCGTGGTCAATGGCACAGTCAAGTTTTGTATCCAAATTGTGGTGTTTTTGATGTGCAACTGGTGGTTCTTTGGTGTACTGATCTTCGAGCGGCTCAACGTGGCCACTGGAGGCTATTGTGAAGCCAGTGTCACTGTGCAGTCCGTTTCTGCATGCAAAGAGGCCCTTTCCAATTGGGTGGATGGCTTTGACCTCTCGGGCCACTACTTCTTCCTAACCACACTGTGCATTCTCGTGGTGCACGGGTGCGAGCTCAGACCCAGAGGGGTATTAATAGTCTCCAAAACCACAGCACGAATTTGGGAACTTTTCCGAGGTCTAGCGGCTTTCATCGTTATAGTATGGTATTTGGAATTCCTCGTGACATCGCTTTTTTTCCATACAGTTTTTGAGAAGTTGGCTGCTTTGGTCGGCATGATGGCCGTCTCATTATGCTTTAAGCTCCTGGACAGATATTTTCCGGTACACAAGGAAACAGCCCCAGAGGGTGACGTCTAGAAAATATTCATGTTTAAGGAAAGGGATGCTTAAAAAAAGGGCTGTTTGAAGAAAGTGTTTAAGGAAAGTTTTAAGGATGTGGACTTGCTGGTGCCACTTCTCTAGTGCCAATACTGGCAGATGTTCTAGACTTTTTCTGGGGCTATGCGGAGAAAACGTGGACATTGCGGGTACGTAATGGCGTGTTACCTGCATATACACATCCCCAATATTGTTCTTGACGTTTCTGGAACAATATCCATGAAATACTTGAGGATCTTAGTGGCCTCATAAGATAAGTACTGCACACAATGTTGTGTATATGTGCACGTTTGTGCGAATATGCAGGATGAGTGATTTTCGCGCCGCAAAAATCTCGCATCGCATATATAAGATAAGGTCCGGGGTACGCTGCAACATTCAATACTGCAATTTGGCATGTTTCGGTTTGAGATTCTCATTGAGAATATCCACTGTTCTGCATGTGAGGATACCATCAGAGAAGTGCTTAGGCTCTATTTTCCGGATACAGAGATCAACTTGGAGAATGGCCAAATCGTCGTTTCAGAGAGACAAAGTGAAGAAAGTAAGGGAAGTGAAGAAACTGGAAAGAGTGAAAACAGTGAAAGTGAAGAAAGCAGAAAGATTGAAATTGGCCAGAACTTAAAGAAGACTGTGGCTTTACTCCGGGGAAAAGGATTCCGGGTGACTTCCTGGGAGTATACAGAAAATGGACGGATCATCTACGATTCCCAAACCCAAGAAGAAACACCCAAAAAAGCATTGCCCTCCCGGATTTGGAAGGCATATCGAAACAGGCAAAACAAAAAGCACCATGTGCAGAACTGCACGTTTTGCCAGCTCAAAGAAGCCGAAAAGAAGCATGAAAAAGACCAACCAAACGATTCCGATACTGCATCCACGCTCTTGGACGAATCATCCATGGAGCTCCGTGCAGTCTACACTGTGGGCGGAATGACGTGTGCATCGTGTGTGCAGAGTGTTTCAGATGTTATCTCGAACGTTTTGGCGGAATTGCCCCAAAAAGGAAACGACCCCGAGTTTTCCGTGGACCTTCTCCGCCAATCAGCAATTGTGGTTCTTCCTAATAAACAGGTGGTGAACCGGATCTCGCAAGCCATTGAAGATGCAGGATTCTCTGCCCAGTTGGTCGAAGTTTTACCGATCCAGCGGTCCATAAACCGCAAAATCACTGCCATTATAGGTGGTATCACGTGTGCAGCATGTGTCAACTCGGTGGTTTCGGCTGTCAAAGAGCTACCGTTTGTTCTCGACTGTGGAGTTAATGCTGTGACTAAACTGGGCCAATTTGTGCTTGAAAACCTGAATCCAGCGCAAAATTTGGACCTTTTACGCTCTACTATCGAGGATTGTGGCTTTGATTTCGATTTGGTCAAGGATGAAAAGATTAATTTCTCCCTGGGAAAAAGCCAACTGAGGTCCATTAATATTGCAGTCAATGGCATGTTCTGCAAGAATTGTCCCTCGGCCATCATGGCGTATTTAGCCAATTTTGGACAAGCCGTGGTGATTGAAGACCCCATCACACTTGACAGGCCGTTTGTTCGGTTCACATATATTCCCAATGTGGAACAAAAAATCACCATTCGGCGCTTTCTTTACGATCTCAACCACCTTCATCCTCTGGCTGATGGCTACTGCATCCAGGACTCAGACGAAAGCCAGACGTTCGAGTGCCATTTGGTGGAAAATGTCTCGGTGGACGAGCACTTGCGGAAACTCCTGCGGAAAGAGAACAGGAAGATCGCCTACCGTCTTATTTTGGCCACGGCATTTGCTATTCCGTCGTTTATCTTTGGTGTGGTGGGCATGTCGTTGATCTCCAAGAAAAACAACTTTAGGGTTTGGCTCGAGGAACCCATTTGGAAGGGAAATGTGTCACGTGTGATGTGGATTCTTCTCATCCTTAGCACTCCGGTGTACTTTTTTGCTGCAGATATCTTCCATATCAAGGCATACAAGGAGGTGAAGCTGCTCTGGACACAGAAGAACTCCTTACGCAAACGGTTGTTCAAGTTTGGCTCCATGAGCTTGCTTATGAGTCTTGGAACGACCGTGGCCTACATTGCCAGCATTGTTCTCCTTATTCTTTCGTCCAAACAGACCCCTAAAACGCACATGGGCTTTCACACAACGTACTTTGACTCCGTGGTGTTTTTGTCGTTCTTTTTACTCATCGGGAGACTTTTGGAAAGTGTTTCCAAGACTAAAACGGCCGATGCCGTGGCGGAGTTGGGCGATTTGAAGGCAGAAACTGCTACTGTCGTGGAAAAGGTCATCAAACTGACCAAAGCGGTTGAAGAGAGTGAAGACAGTGAAGAAGCTAACTCTGAACTGCACATTGAGAAGTATGTTAACGACGAAGTGGTCCCTGCAAACCTCCTAGATGCAGGAGACTATATTCGGATTGGCCATGGCGAGTCTCCTGCTGTGGACTGTGTCATTGTACAAGGCAATACCGATTTTGACGAATCAGCATTGACAGGAGAATCAGACCCCGTCAGAAGAGGCCCAGGTCAACAGATCTTCTCGGGAACTGTGAATGCAGGAAACACGGCGGTGGTGGCCCGGATCTTGAGTATGAATGGAGATTCGCTTCTAGACCAAATCGTCAGTACGGTTCGAGATGGCCAGATGCGTAAAGCCCCCATCCAGAGACTTGCAGATGTGCTTACGGGGTACTTTGTGCCGATCATTGTGATAATAGCCGTGGTCACGTGGATCGTGTGGCTTGCGCTTGCCTATTCGGGAACTCTCCCCGAGTCCTACCTCGATGTGGACATTGGAGGCTGGGCCGTGTGGTCGCTTGAATTTGCCATAGCAGTGTTTGTGATTGCGTGTCCCTGTGGAATAGGACTAGCAGCACCCACTGCGTTATTTGTGGGCTCAGGTTTGGCTGCAAAATATGGCATATTGGCCAAGGGAGGAGGTGCTGCTTTCCAGGATGCAGCACGTGTCAATGTGGTTTGTTTCGATAAGACGGGGACTGTTACTTATGGCAAGATGCAGGTGGCCAACGTTGCGTTCCCGAATGTCAAGGGTTTAGGCGTGGAAAAGGGTCTAGGTCTGGAAAAAACAGGTTTTCGTCTTGGCGAAATGGCATTACAGTTGGCTAGAGACTTGGAGCTTGCATCGAAACACCCAATAGCATGTGCTATTCGGGACTATGTGCAGAACCAGGCCAAAGAAGACACTTCCTCCTTTTCCCTTACGTCCAATAGGGTTCCACTGGTGGAGACAATACCAGGAAAAGGGCTTCGAGGAGTGCCTGTGGCAGACGAGTCTGTGCAGGATATATGGACCCAGTACCGGCCAGAAGAAGCCATCATGGGCAGCGAAGCACTCATGGCCGAATATGGAATCGAGCTTTCAGAACAACAGCGCCAAATCAGTACGCAATGGAAAGCAGAGCGCAAGTCCATTGTTCTTTTGGGTCTAAAGTGTTCCAAATTATTCCAAAACCAGGAGTTTCATTTGGTGGCCATGTTTGCATGCAGAGACGAAGTCCGGGCCGAAACACCGAAAGTCGTCCAGTTTCTCCACACCAAAGGCATTGAGTGCTGGATGATCACAGGAGATAACTCACTCACGGCTGCAGCCATCGGAGCGGAAATCGGGATTCCCAAAAACCATATCATCAGTGAAGTGTTGCCCCACGAAAAACAAGAGCAGATTGTCCAAATCAGGAAAGACGCTAGCAAAATCGTGGCCATGGTCGGAGACGGAATCAACGATGCCCAGGCCTTATCCGCAGCACACATTGGTGTGGCCCTTTCTTCGGGTGCAGACATTGCAGTGACGTCCAGCGATTTCATCTTGCTCAACAAGACGCAGCCGCTCGTGACGTTGTGCACGTTGTTCGACTTGGCCCGCGTGGTGTTCCGCCGAGTCAAGTTCAACTTCGCCTGGAGTATCATCTACAACTTGATCGGCATTCCCATTGCTGCAGGCGTTATTTACCCCTACAGAAACCTGCGTCTCAGCCCGGTGTGGGCCAGTGCAGCCATGGCTGCGTCTTCGGTGAGTGTGGTCACCAGCAGCTTGCTCTTGCGGCTCTACCGGCCCAAGGTGGAGGCGTCCAAGATGGTGGACCACGAGGAGGTGTTTGTGGAGACTGTTTATTGGAGTGAGTCTTAAGGTTGATAGAGGCAGAAAAAGGAGATTGCAGACCAGGATTCGTATACGACTGAGACTGGGACTGAGAAGTTACTGACTAGTGAGTTACATCATTACTGGCAGAGTCAGAAGTGAGACTACTGCAATGTTCCGAGTCTGACTATTTAATTGGCTATTCAAAAGTCTAGCAATTACTGACTAAGTCATGAATCTATTATGGAACTGACTAGTGTGATTCTGAGATGCAATTGATTTAGTTTGATTGACCGACCAGTGTGAGTCTGACATTGCGGAATTGAAATGTGGAACTGAAATGTGGAACTGAAATTGTTACTGAAATTGTGGAATTGGGTGTGTGGTATTTTACTGACTAGTATGAATCTGATTCTACTGGAGTGAGCCTGATATTCCATTAACTAAGAGTCCTTAAACTGTCCAGTATATGTCTGATTCCACTTCCTAGTCTAAGTGTTTGAGTTTGAGTCTGAGTCTGAGTCTGAGTCTCATAAACAGAGACCTAGACATAGATTTACATGACCTCCTAGACTCCATACCTAGACTGGTGTAGACTGTAGACCATTGACACGCCATACATTATAGATAGTAGACTCTATAGACTGTTTGATACAGAGACACCATAGACATATCCATAGACATATCCATAGACATATCCATAGATTAGTTAGTCTTGACCTTCAGCATGTAGATTATCATGTGACGATATGATGTATGTGAAGAAGTTGGACAAGGTTTGCATCTTTCTGTAGACCCATAAACCTAGACCGGGCTTTGAGAACATATCCATACCCAAGTCCATATTCATAGGAGTAACTGTGAAAGGTACAGCCATCATGGAGACCAAAGGCTGATACCATAGACTGATACCTTAAACTGATACCTTAATCTGATACCTTAATCTGACACCATAGTAGACTAGACGTAGTCATAGTCATAGTCATAGACAACCAGATACATCCATAGACAGCCAGATTCATCCATAGACAACCGGATTCATCCATAGACAACCGTCACAGACAGCGTATGACTATTCATATCCATGAACTGCGTAGATAATAGAATTCATAACGACACTCCATATCCATTGACATCCATAGTTAAAGTTCTTTCATGCCATAGAACCACCGTAGCCATCAACCAAACTAGCCAGGTTTATATCACCATACCATCAATGAAAGACATGTACATCCATTATAGCCAACTATCCGCTCTATGATCCTAGCATGACAGTCAATCATAGACATTCAACCATAGACATTCAACCATAGATAGTCAATCATAGATAGTCAATAATAGACAGTCAATCACAGAAAAATAGTCGATAGTCAACTGTAGTCAATAGTGAACATGTCTAAGTATGGTTGGTATGGTCAATCATAAACATGTAGTCAAGATGTCTAACAGTAAGTGAATGATCAACCAAAACATAAGACAGATAGTTAGCCATGGCCATGTAGCAGGTCAAGTTGGTCAAGTACTGTCAAACTGAGGTGTTTGAAATAGACCATAGACCCTCTAGTCACCTTCATACCATTGGAATATAGTCAATGATGTAATGGTAGGTATGGCTGGTAGTCAAGATAGACATGACCAAGCCATAGTTAGCCATCGGCATTGTCCAATTGTGGACAGTAAACTCGACCATGTCTGGTCTGTCATGGGCAGTGTAGCCAGTATAGACATTGCCATCATAGCCAGTATAGTCAAGTATAACAGATACTCTCAAGTATAGACAGATACTCTCAAGTATAGCCATCACATCCATCATAAAACCATAGACAAATAGTCGTATAGCGTCATAGATCTTGGTCAACCATAGATTAGTCAGCAATAGGCAGACATCGAGTATAGACAGTATGTCACTTTTTCAATAGCCATCATAAAACCACAGTGTAGTCAACCATAGACAGACAGTCAACCATAGACAGACAGTTAACCATAGACAGACAGTCAACCTTAAATAGTAGTCAAGTATAGCAATAACCGGGAAGGCATAGCAGACAAAGTAGTCGAGGATCTTAGAGACAGTCAGCCTTACAGTCAACCATAGACAACCATAGTCAACCATAGACAACCATAGTCAACCATAGACAACCATAGTCAACATAAATACACTCAACATTGGTCTTAATCGACCATAGATATAGTCGACCATAGATATACTCAACCATTAAGTTAGTCAATCATAGAGTCAACCAGAGTCAACCAGAGTCAACAAAATCCAAAATGACGGGCATAACATAGAACCAATCCACACAAATATAGACAAGTATAGTCAATACATCCACCACCATAGACAGCCATCATTAATCTGAATGCACTATGAATGTAACAGAACTCACCATAGACTGTCAAGAGTTTCATAGATCATAGATCAAAAAAGAGGCCCTGATCGATTAGCTGGTGGTGCGATTATAGATCAAAATAGGCCCTGATCGATTAGGTAGTGTGGGTGAAGATGCCTGCATCGAGAAGTACCACCATCACGGTGACGTTATCGGTGGTGGCATTGTCTATGGCATAGTCACAGAGCCTCTTGGCAGCGGCCTTGGGGTCGTACACGCCGTTTTGCTCGAGCTGCTGCCGAAACACCTCCTGCACGTACTTGCACGCCTGCTGGTCGGAGATCACGTCCCAGACGCCATCACAGGCCAATATTAGAAACTCGTCCTCCGGCAAAATCTCCGTTGCTGTGGTGAACGGCGACCCCGTGACCAAGTTCTTGATGTACAGGTCACCCAACGACCTCGTAATGGCAAAAACACCATTGACTCTATTCTTGACAATAAGTCCCCCAGCCTCGCGGATCCGCTCCATCTCACTGGGGTCCGATGCCTTATGGTCATACGATAACCGGTACAGTCTTCCGGCCCGACAAAGCACTATACGCAGATCGCCCACATTGGACGTATAAAGCACCCTCTTATGCTGCGCTCCAGGAATGAAGTCGTACCTGGAATTGGACGAGAACTCGTCCTCGTGCCCCAGCTCCAGTTCCCACCGCAACACAGCCACGGCCGCCGTACTCCCCGAAGACCCCGACCCATCCTTATCCAAAGTCTCGTCGGCCTTAAGAAACGCGCGGCACAATATGTGTCTCAAATCGTATGGTTTACCCGACGCCTCCAGTGCAAGAATCTCCTCCTCCACCAAAGCATGGAGATTATTTCCACACCAGCGCGCCGTCAGCTTGCCTGCATGGCCGTCGAAGATGGCGAAGTAGCCCCAGTCGAGTTTTTCCGCGTAGTTGGCCACGTACGTGTGCACATCCTCCATTTTGTCTCTGTAGTTGGAGTTTTTGTTTTCGGCCACGCCCACGGAAAACGAGAGCCCGGCGAAGGGGTCTTCCTTGACCACGTGATTTTTGGACTCACTTTTTTGACCTTCATTTTTATGACCTTCATTTTTATCTCCTTTGAACTGGTGATTTTGGGGTTGGTCATTTGTTGATTTTTGATCAATTTCTGCTTTTTGATTACCTTCACTGGTTTCGTTGGCGGTGGGTTTCTGGCGGTGGGGGTCTGGGTGCAGGATAGACCCATGATTTTGATCTGAGGATTTTGATTGGTCCAAATACTCGTTGTGTTTCACATTCTGCAGTGTATCTTTCACATTCTGCAGTGTATGTTTCAGGTGTTGTTTCAGCTGTGCCTGGTGGTTGTGCTCGTGGATCTGGTGTTGTTTCAGGTCTTGGTTCGGCCCCTCGGTTGTTCCTGCATGTGTCAGCTGTGGATGATGTGAAACATCTTTGAAACAGTCACGTGCCTGCGTCGTGTTTCCATTGCCCATTCTAGTTTGGTGCTTCTATTTCAGTGTGCGTGATGTGGTACTATGATGCTTTGCTTGACGTCCTGCCCTCGGATTTGAGGCGCGGCAGCACCTCCGTACACCAAAGTCCTTCCACAAAACACTGCCATATCTACAAAACTCATTAACCCAAACGAAGTAACCCATACTCTAAGACAGGAAAGCAGTTCTAAACTTTCCCATTCACGCTGAATTGGCTGAGGGTCTAGGATGAGGGAACACCCTCGGAATCGCAACGAAACGTCACGTGATAAAGCCATCACATGACTAATACCACGTGACTTTAAATACAGGTAACTGTTTCCGCTGATAAGTGCACGTGCACTTTCGTCACGTGCGCGCGATACGCTCATATCGTTATCAGTTGTTGCAACTCCAAAGGTATGCTTTCCTCCTCCGGTACACCGCAACCCCGTCGAAAACTGTCGCTGTTCCGGCCTCACAATTGGAGGTACCCCCAGTTCAACCCCGGAACTGCCCCGGATTCTGTGCCGGAGGCGCCCATGGCCCTGCCAGTTCCGGTGTCCCTCGAAATGCTTCCCGTAGTAATCCTCGAGTACATCTTCGACTTCCTCCAGACCCCCGATCTCCTCCAGGTGTGTTTATCCCTGAAGTACTTCTATCTTCCAGCGGTTAACCGCCTATACAAGAAGCTTATCATCACGGGCGACGATTTGGCCCTTGATTATGCGAAGTCCCACCTCAAGAACTGGAACAAGAACTATGGCACGGCGCTTTCTCCACGTAAAGTGCCGAGTCTCGTGGCTGTAATTGGACAAAACAACAAATTGGCGCTGTTGATCCGCCACGTGATTGTCACCAGCACAAACCATCTCGGCGATATCCCGCTGTTGCTTGAATTGGCGCACGTGACCACCTTCTATTGTACCCGGCCAATAGATCTACCACCGCTGCTCCTCCATACTGTCCAAGACCTCCTGATTGAATTAGGGAGTGCATTAGTGAATGGGTTGACTGATGTGTTGGGAGTCAATGGGATAAGTTCTCTGGGAACTCCACCAATTAATGGGATAAGTTGTCTGGGCACTTCACTAATTAATGAAATAAGTTCTCCGGGAACCCCACCAATTAATGGAACAAGTTCTCTGGAATCCCCACTAATTAATGGAACAAGTTCTCTGGAATCTCCACCAATTAATGGAACAAGTCCCCCAGCCTCTTTGCTGTATACAAGACACTTGTCTGGCGGCTTTTTTGGGCAATTGTGTGAATTGAGAATATGCCATACCAATACTGTGTTGGACTCAGCAAGGTATGAGGAATTGGCAGCCGCACTTCTTGCGTCCAATACCCATACTGGGTTGCGCAGTTTGGTGCTTGAAACGGCTGGGGACGAACGCGACTTGAGACGGCTCAATATGCTCAACCAATCACGTGGAGATGGCAGACGGGCGGAATGGCCCGGATTTTTCCGGGTGTTGGCCAAAGCGGGCGTCAAGCTTAAGCTTTCCACATTGGGAATCGATGGTCATTTTGAAAATGCTGCCGTGCCCTTGGCGGAGCTCTTGGGCAAGTCCATTGAACTCGACCACTTGCAAACCCTCGAATTAAGGTGCACGGAAATCCTGCATGGACCCCAGCAGCACTCGGGCCAAGCCACCACCATCTTGGACGAAGTCACCAAACGGACGCCTCTGTTGCGGAATCTCGATGTGGTGCCCTCGGATAATTGCCTCACGTGCCAGATGGATTCCGTTTCCCGTGCTTTGCTGCAAAACTTACCCCACCAATTGGACCAGCTTCTGTTGGTGATGGAAACACCCATCCAGGCGGCCGCGCAGTCGGTGCGCCAGCTCTTGTTGCAACACCAACACAAGTTGCGGAAATTGAAGCTTGTGGACCGGTCGAGTTTGGCGGAAAATAGGGGGCTCTTGTACCAGAACCTCTCGCTGCAGGACGTGTCGTTATGGGAACACGGGTGTTTCTACCAGTACCGGATCCAGAAGGCGTTTTTCCCATGCAGCAGGAGTATGTGCAGTCCGGAATATGACCAGGCTCAATTTGCCACGGACCCCATGATCCAGTGTATTCGCCACTGCCGGGCCGACTTGGCCCGCTTCTTACATCTGGACCCGATATATGCCCATGCTCATGAATTCATGCCGTTTTTGAAGCAATATACTGTGGTGGACTTTACCATTAATATGAAGGAGAATGGCGTCCAATATAATGGCCACACCATTCCCTTGCCCAAGTGTGCATAAACATGGGTTTGGCTGATTACTAAGCAAGCGATGTGATTGGCTGGTGAACAATACGGGGATATGTGGGAATGGTGATGAATGGGAATGGTGAATGGAGTGCATGGTGCACGCGCACCTCGAATCTTGGAACACACCCCGGAACTACAAACAGTCCCGGAACTACTCACCAATGCCTGTGCCAATCCCATACACACCCAAAGGAACCCCCATTGAGGAATTCGTCGCCTACGATGGGCTTAACTTCAAGACCGTCACGTGGAAAGTGCTCGAAGGCGTGGCCTACAAAGGCCAGATCGTCTATGTCCACGGTTTCTGCGAAGAGTCCACCATCTACACCGAATTCTTCGACCGGCTCAGTCAAGAGGGCTACCAGATCTTCTTTTTCGACCAGAGAGGTGCAGGAAAAACGTCTCCCGGCAAGTTATTTGGGATCACCGATGAGTTCCACACGTTCGACGATTTGAACTTCATGATCCAGCGCATCTTGGACTCCAGGTCAGACAAGGCAGAGAAGATCTTCCTTGGGGGCCATTCCATGGGCGGAGGAATTGCTCTCAACTATGCCATTTACGGAAAACACCGGGACAATATCCGGGGTGTTTTTGTTTCGGGTCCTTTGGTCAAGTTGCACCCAAAAACCCAGCCCAACATTGTTCTCCGAACCCTCCAGCCGGTGATCAATGCATTGATGCCTCGGTTCAAGATCGACTCCAAGCTCGTGTATGACTACATCACGTCGCACGAGGGCTGGAAAAAATATATCATGTCCAACGAGGGCAAGTTGATTGGGTCGGTCAGACAATTCAACGATATGTTCAAGCGTGGAGACAAATTGACGGAGCGGGAGCACGTGAGCGGGTTCCTGGCGTCCATTCCGCTTTTGTTACTCCATGGCGATGCCGACTACATCAACGATATCGAGGGCAGCAAGACGTTTTTCTCGCTTTTGCCCGACTCCGTGGACAAGAAATTGGTGCCGGTGGCCGAAGGAAGACACTCGCTTTTTGTTGAGCGTGAGGACATTTTCGCCCCGGTTCTAGCCCAGGTGGTGGACTTTTTGAATGCCCACTAGCCATAGAATGTGCTATTATGTTTATTTTATTGAAACCACAATTATGAGGTTTACAAGATTCATTACAGGATTAAGTACAATCTAATGTGGAGATATTAGTCAGTCACTGATGTAGTCACTGATTGTAGTCAGTAATTGTAGTAGTCAGTCAGTAATAATAACTATGATACCAGAATAGAGCTAATAAAGTCATGGAATCTGAGCTAAGTTACTATGAGGAGTAGAAGTAGCAGTATTACCATATTAAGTATACTTTGTTAGATTCGCACGTGTGGTTATGAGCACTGCTCCAGCACCAGAACTATAGTGATTCTTGACAACTACACTTGGATCAACAGGTGTACCTTGTAGGACTTTACTAGGCTGAGTGTCTTATAAACATAAATATTATAAAATATGGGAAAATTAAATTTGCCCTAGTAAGAATATTTACTACATTATCCATGAATATAATAATTTAGGGTATATACACCAAGATCTGTGACATTATGGGAATACATAAAGGAAGCAGAGAATAAAAATAGTCAATAAATAGATTCACTATGATTATAGAGCTCCCCACTCTTCTCTTTCTACTCTTTATAGATACTATACTGCCAATGTATCTAACCATACCTACACCGATCCCCTAACTTTCGTTCTTGATTAGTGAAAACGTCCTTGACAAATGCTTTCGCAGTAGTTAGTCTTCAATAAATCTAAGATTTCACCTCTAACTATTGAATATTGATGTTCCCGATAGTTCCTATTGATCATTCCAGTGACTTTGGTACATAAATTCACATTTCAATTATACCGTTGAAAAATGAAGTTGTCCCTCGTTTCTATGGCTACGTTGGAAGCCTCTTTACTGGCACATTCTGTGAAGAAAACCGTTAAATCGGTTGAAGATGCTCCTGCCTCGGCCACCAATGCCGTGAATACATCCACGAATTCATTTACAAGAATATAGCTGGTTTCGTTGACGAGCTTGGCCAAGTTCACCTGCTTATTTTCAAGTTCGCAGAGGTATCATGTAGCCTACTTTGTCCGAACGGAACAATAGCCAGGCCAACCATCATTAGGCCACAATTGTACGAAGCATTATGATGACTAGCATTGTTTTGGTGGAGAGTTTTTCGATGCCACGTTTTTGTCAAACTTATATAAGCTGCTCCGGTTCCTCTCTTCAAGGAAC
The DNA here is from genome assembly GCA_002370185.1 of Metschnikowia sp. 01-655c1. Lineage (NCBI taxonomy): Eukaryota > Fungi > Ascomycota > Pichiomycetes > Serinales > Metschnikowiaceae > Metschnikowia > Metschnikowia sp. 01-655c1. Next base: position 203,603 of record NKZO01001547.1, read on the forward strand.
CATCAACGAGCATAGTATCAGTAAGTATAAATGTATCAAAGGACATGGCATACTTGGTATAATCTATATTACTCTTTACAGTAAACCTCTACAAATTAATACTACAATTTGCTGTACTATACCACCATACCAACATACTATATACCTCACTACGCTATACTACTACACTACGCTATACTTTATCTTGTTTCTATCACAATTTTGTCTATTTTCTTCTGCTTGATATTTAGCCAGTCTATGACAGTAGTGTATAGTAGAGGTTGGTAGCAGTATAATTGTAGTAGCAGTATAGTCAGTAGTATAGAAGTATAGTCCAAGGGATAGAAGTATAGTTGTAGTAGGTGAATGATGAAGAGTAGCACTAGAGGTTAAGTGCTTAGTTACTAGTGTAGTAGTATTCATACAGTCACAAACATAGACATGGCAAGTCGGATATAGTATAGTCATGGCCAACGAGTAGTGGTCGGATTCAGGGTGTCCATTGTTCGCTAGAACATTATATGAAGATTTGCACCAAAGAGCTGGTCTCGTTGGAATAGTCTGTGGAATAAAGCCATGGTCAGTTTCTAACTTTAAGACCCCTTGCCAACTTTAACTTCTCTTTCTCAGCAACAACTTCAGGCTGGTTGTTACAGTAGTCTTCCCAGATGTAAATACCGTAGGAGTTCGTAAATTTATCCAGCACATAGTAATTCTTAAGCCGATTAATAAGGTGAAAAATTCAAAAAAGTAAATATAGGGACATTGTGTCCAAGGAATCGTGTAGGTTTCCCAGATTTGTTGTTTGTGAATATGCAGGAAAATAGAGGATAAGAACGAGTTTATGAAATAATCAAGTTTCTTCAAGAATAGACCATATACTATATCATATACTATACATAGACGTAGCTTTACCATACCATACCATACCATACCTATACATAAGCCTACTCATAAGCCAACTCATAAGCCTGCTCATAAACCTACACATACGCCTATACCATGACCATGCACCACAAGCCTATATCCTAGAATAAAAAACCATACAACATACTATGCCATGTAATAAAATATACCAACAATGCCATATGTCAACAATACCATACACCTACAGAATCGTATACTACACCATAGCCATAGTCATAGACATAGCATAGTAGACAGTAGTCCGTAGTAGTCAGTAGTAGTCAGTAGGAGCCAGTAGTAATCAGTAGTAATCATATTAGTAGTAGTAGTAGTAGTAGTAGTAGTAGTAGACTGTATTAATAGTAGACAGTGGTGGTCTCAGTAGTCAATACTAGTCATAGTAGTAGTAATGGGAATTGTAGTAGCTGTTAGATCAACTATAGGTAGGACATTACCTATAGAGATCATTATGAAGCCTACGATGTCCGATCATCATGGCTTTCGGCCGTCTCGGCACTTCGGGCATCGGTGGTTCTTTTGGAATATTCTGGAACAAGTCTTACCTTTGTTCTAGTGGAGAGTTTTTCGGGTAACCCCTTTCTCTCGAAGTTATATAAGCCACTCCGGTTCCTCTCTTGAGGAACCATCAACGAATACAAGTTTAGGTAACATACGTATTAAAGAACATAACAGTAGCATTGGTAGTTGTATTAGTATTAGTAATTGTAGTATTATTGGTAGTTGTAGTATTATTGGTAGTTGTAGTATTATTGGTAGTTGTATTAGTATTGATAATTGTAGTAGTATTGGACATAGTAGCTTTAGTAGTCATGGTCAGACCTACCTCATAGTCATAACGTGAAGGTAAGAGATATATAGTGGCAGCAATGTGTACTAAAAGCAGTAGTACAGTGTTTTTCACAACTATTCAAATCAGCGCGGCAAAATTAAGCAAACCAATCAATCAGAAAGTTTCGTACCACTTCGTTCAGTCTTCCAAACCAAATATATGGTTTCACGTCAACTTTCATTAGAATTCATTATTTTGAAATCTTAAATCTGGAGGATTGCCTCATATGTACTACATTTGGGAGTCTTGCAGTACCAGTCAAGGACTAGAACGGACGGAACTGAAGTGGAAGGGGTACGAAACTTTTTGAATTATTGGTTTGTTTAATTTTGCTAGTGTGATTTGAATCTTTTTGCCGCGCTGGTTTGAATAGTTTCAAAAAACACTGTATGTACTAGTTTTATCAAGGACTGGTGAGTCTATTCAAATTGACTGATGCTACTACTAGTCACTCCAATTGGCCAATATTACCACTACTCACTATGCATTACTACTATCCACTATTCACTACTACTTACCCCTAATTACCACCACTCATTACTACACTATCACACTAATACTACATTAGGTAGTCACTGCACAATTGGCCAGTACTATTGGACAGTACTATGAGACAGTACTATAGGACAGGTTATGAACACTTTATGGACTAATTATAAACAAGTACCCATAAACTCCTTATCTATCAAAAAACTAGCTCCTCCTACGTTTCATTGATATGTATGGTGTTTGTTTACTCTGCTCATGGTGCTATATGCCGGAAAATACATTTTTAGAGGCACCCCCAAGGAATTCGCCCACGCCAATAAATATTGATCTTTTTATTGATTTAAAAACAGTATTCCTCAATTTAAGCATTTTTAAGCAGTCCTTCACAGGTCAATTTAAAGGTAAATGCTCATAGTAAGTTAGTACACTGGACATCGCAGCGTAAGCGCATACTGCGGATATGCACTTAGCAAACCACATCTGTTTAGCACAACAGGCAGCACAACTGGCCAACCACATGCTAAAAAAACCCAAAAACTTGGCATTTGCCTTTTCACAATATTCACAGTCTAATTACCCAATATCAAATCCCCCAGGGCTCTGTACGTGGTTTTGGAGGGCACTCACCCGAGTCCTGCAGGCAGTGCTGCACGACAACATCACACGATTCACACCTACTCTCACCCATTCCAGTTGATGACTCCACACCAGAAAGTCGTATAGTCTTACCAAGCATATATTAGATATCACTACCGAACCAAGGAACATCTCCAACCCAAATCTTGTTCTTCAACTGAATAATTTTGACTAATTGTCATCCACAACTGTTTTGAACAATTATCTACTATACATTCCAGTCATTTACCATCACACACACACACGCCACACTATAATTAAAAACTGAAATAAAAACGTCATGGGCTACAATATCAAGCAGAAAATCGAAATCTGCCTCCATTCAGAGGCCAATCCTCTGCTAACCCAAATGGAATTGGCCGAGTGGGCACTGGAAAAATATGGGCTGGGGCTGCGGCCTTGTCAGACCACGATTCTGCGGATCCTCAGCTCCAAATCAAGCATTCTAAGCGCCAAAGATGCAGATTTGCTGTTGGTCCGCAGACGTAAACAATCCAATCCGCTTCTTCGGCAGATCCTCACAGAATGGGTCACGCAGGCTCAATGGCAGCGCATTCCTATCACTACACCCATTATCCAGCTGACGGCTAATGCCATTTGGAACAAACTCCCTTCACTGGCCAAAGAAGGCAATGGCGTGTTCAGCCAGAAATGGTGTATACATTTCATCAAGAAACTCAACTTGAACATTGTGGGCAGCCCCGAGGCCATTCGCCAGAATATGGGCTTCCCTCTAGACAAGGTATGGAAGCTAGACGAGAAGCTGGCTCTCAAGGATTACGTACAACGGCTTCTTCGGCAGGAAAACTATGCTCCGCAGGATCTCTTTGTCATGGACGAGTTTCTGCTCTTCTACTCGCTCCCATTGGACCAGATTTTCGATGTGTCTTCGGTACTCAAGGGACTTTCGCAGAGCAACAAGCAGAGCGAGTCTTCGTTGACAGTTCTTCTTGGGTGCAATTTTGACGGGCTGGAAAAACTAAGTCCCTTGGTGGTTTCCGATACGGAAACGCCAGACGTGTCGTCCAGTACCCAGGCAGCCTTCAAGGCGCACCATAACCTCCAGGGCCCAGCGTTGGCCAACAAGATCCAGGAGGTATACCAAATCAGTTACAAAACAAACAAGACCAAATGGATCACGCTGGCCATTTTCCAGGACTATCTTCTCTCGTTGGACCATAAGCTCCAGGCAGCTTCGCCCGAGCGCAAGATCGTCATCTTCCTCGACGATAGCTCGTCGCACCGCATCATAAACATCGAGTTCAAGCACATCCGCCTAGTGTTCTTGGAAAACTCGTCCAAGCACAAGAATCTGAACTACGGCACCAAGTTCGACTACTTGCCCATGAGTTTTGGCATCGTGGAGGAGTTCAAGATCCTCTACCGGCTCCAGCAGTACTTGGAGATGATCAACAAGCAGCGGAATACCAAGGTGGACCCGGACCACACTTTATACTCGCAGCTCATGCTCACGCCCAGCCCGGACTCGGCGGAGATTTTATCGGAGTCTGACTATAATATTCCATTGATCAAGGCTTTGGAGTGGATCAAGCGTTCTTGGGATTCGCTTTCGCAGGAGATCATCTTTTCGGCCTGGCGCCGCTCGTTTTTGGTCAGTGTACGTGAACCATGGCCTCTGTACGATCCGATAATCCAGCAAGATGCAGCAGAACTCTTTACAGAGCTTTCGGCAAAAACGTCCAACTTGTCCAAGTCCTACGAAAAGCTCCTGGAGATCATGGAGTACTTGAACGTGGTGATCCCATGGGAGATTGACGAGCTACTCAGCTTGGTCAACGAGAGAACAAAGGTCACGCTTACTTATGCCTCCATTGATGAAATGATCGATAGCTGTGCTCTGACGGTGGAAAAAGAGGAGCCAGAACCTGCACCCAAGAAGAGGGCGACCAAGAAAGAGACATACCAGATCAACGCGTTCCAGGACAAAATGCCGCCAATCTCCATGGCCCTGCCGCGTATAGACGACTATTCTTATAAGGCCAAAATGAACATGGATGCTTATAAGACCAAGATGAACATGGATGCACTACTCATGGCCACCAACTCCAACATGCCGCCACAAATGCTTCCCAACCCAACCACCCAGTCGCCTCCGGCCATTCCTGGTCTAGGCTTACCCCGGCCCGACTCCGCCAAAAGCAGGTTTGATGTGCTCAACAACTACCGCATGGAAAATAGTCTTCTGCCCATGCTCCAATATGAGACCTCGCAGCCTGAACCCATGGAACCACCTGTGGATGTGGAATTGGTTTCGGTGCTTACCAAGGTGCTAGAGGCTTCGCAGAACAAACGCATCAAGCTCTCCACCTTTGCTGTGGACGAGTTGAGTGCCAATCTTGCTACCATAAAGCGGGGTGCGTTCTTGCACAGGTCTCCCCGAGGTGACATGTAGATTTCAGGAACAGTTCATCAGATACGCTGGTGGCATACACTCGTACAACAGAATCATGGAACAGACTCATACAACTGACTCATACAACTGACCCATACAACTGACCCATACAACTGACCCATACAACTGACCCATACAACTGACTCATAGAACAGACTCATAAAACACTCTACTCAAAGTACAGGTGATATTAGATTGGAAATTTTACGAACACTCAGAAACTTTAGATACCTAGATTCGGATTTAATGGTTTGGAAAGTAGTCTTGGTGTAACGAGTAGAAGTGCAGTGTTGGATTTAGCAATATACGAAATGCATAGTCATAAGATATCTGAGATAAAGATATACGTAAAGTATAGGGCAATAATATGAGTAAATGTAAATATCATACTAAACTTTATATCAGACATATGATATCATAAAATAAAACACAAGCTAGCATAGTCAATAGTAGAGACGGTTTAATGGATATGTTAGATCAGACGGCGTATACTTCATAATACCTCTGTTGGTAGTGCCTGTCCATAACGGAATTAACGAATACATAAGTACATGAGTACCATACGCCATTTATAGTACTCAAATAGTGTCCATAGCAGAAGTGTAGTATATTCCAACGACTACCACAGTATAAGTGATATCGAATAAGTACTGTTTTCATTCTACGAGATAACCTCCATGAGTAAATCAGTTGTATGAGTAGTTGTATGAGTAGTTGTATGAGTAGTTGTATGAGTAGTTGTATGAGTAGTTGTATGAGTAGTTGCATGAGAAGTTGTATTAAGTGTTGGTTGGACCAGTTTCAGACACCAACCTCGCTTACGACACACTCTGCTACCGATAACGATATGATGAACGACGGAGCCTTTAACGGCCTCTAGCAGATCAACTTCAAGGCCCCGGACCTTACGAACCTCTAACCGACTTCAAGCAAGTTGTAGCCGACTTCAAGCAAGTTGAAGCCGTATGAGGAGCTCGAGTGGAAGGGAATTGTGACGGTGATTGAAGAGGTGGAGGGAAACAGGTTGTTCTTCTTCACATCTGACAATAGCAAGATCCGGCTTTCAGCCATTGTCATCCTCAAAATCGTTGAGCAGTTTGACCAGTCCATCTATAACAATACGGACAAGAAGGACACGCCTATGGAGTCGAGTTCCAGCTCGCAAAGAGGTCATTCGCGGTCCTCTTCCAAGTACGTGGCTGACGAAGGCACACGAGTGATCCAGGTCATTGAGAATAACGAATTCTTTGAGTTGATTAAGCCGTTCAGAAAGGAGTTGAGTATATCTGAAAGGTCTCGGTTGAGCAATACCAAAAACAAGAAAGGGCTTATTCTCAAGTTTGCATCTTCCGATTATGGAATAGATTCCACCATCTGGTTCAGAATGTTTCTCCGGCTCTTGGATATCTTGTTCGAGAGGTGTCCCATGCCTGTGGCAATGTATCGGTTCATTGTGTGTGTTCGGTTGGTTCAAATGCACGAGGAGTATACATCTCTGTATTGTATACAATTGGCCCCATGGGAGTGGCAGGTACTTCAGGCTAATCCACACTCTAAGATATACCTACACCCCAAAGAACCAAAAAAAAAAAACAACGCACACGTGACTGTTCATCTAGCAGGCTCTATTCCAAAATTCCATGGTTAAAGTCACCGACCTCTGGAAAATGCCTACACGGGAAAAAGCTTGGACATCTGCAATGGAGGGGATTTTCGATTGCCTTACTTTTTCCTTCAATCTCCGTCTTTGATTTGAGTTCCTAGGCAACTTGGTGGGAGTGCTAGCATTGAAGGATTGACTCTAATATCTATAACCTTCATAACTCAGTAGGTATTTTTCACGAGATGTTTAATGCGGTATGGGGACCTCGGAATGAGACTGAATGGGTGCACAATGCTGAGAGTTACTTCACCGGTTTTGTGAAGAAGCAAGGGCATCGTTTGATGTGGACACAAATGCTCTTTTTAGTCACCGTAGTCTTTGCTATGACTATCTGCGTGCCCATCCTATGTACCAAATACCGTTGGTTCAATTTCGACCGGTTGTTTCCCGAAGTCGTTCTTGGTTTTGGCTAGCCCTAGAGAGTTTTAACCCAAGACAGGGACCTCATGAGTCCATGTTAAGAACTGGTTGCTCATAGACAAATATAATGTATGGAGGAGACGGTTATGAAACAAGTAAAACTGTATCGAAGTGTGCCTTCGAGGAACTAGTATAGTACTGGTGATTTACCTCAATAGATAATGCACATGGTCTGAACCGCAACACGGTTAACATGTAAGACAATGTATTGTCATAATCCGCGAAGTTCGGCTGTCATTAAAGACATTGTGTTGCAAAATCTGCTAACTCCGGCTGGCATTTGGGACAATCTATGGTCATAATCTGCTGACTTCGGATGTCATTTAAAATCTTGTCATAGAAATGGCAATCATTCTCTCCACAACTGGGAGTATACCGACATAGAATATGAGGGATACTTTGTTTAGAATTGGTGATATTATCATCACCCAAGACTCCAGGATCAACCATTTAGCCTTTTAAACGATATCTTTACCACTCATTTAGTCAGTTCCAAATGTCGCTCGAAAGCTTAATAAGGTGCCGTCAATTTTGTGGGGTTCGTGTGGCCTGAGGTATAGCCCAAGTGCAGTCCCGTGGGGTTATCTGCAGCCCACACGGTTATCTGCAGCCCGTTGCAATTTCAGATGCGCGGCTGATTGCAAGTATCGCGACCACATGACCAGACATATAAAAGGCCGATTCCATGCTGTATTTCCCATGATTATTTTCATATCGACTTCCCACCACGTATTGAAACCCTCTCAATTTAGTCATGAAATTTACCACCTTGTTCCTCATTGCTTCCGTCGTCTTGGCCTTGCCTACCGGCGATAATGCCGTCAACACGGTAGAACTTGCCAAGAAAGACACCACTCCAACTACTTGCCCATACGCTCAGACTCAAAAAATCCAACCAGTGCAACCAGTCCAGCCAATCATTAAGCGGGACGCTCAAGAGGTCCCGAAAGACCTTTACAAGGACAAGACCGACAACAACGGAGTCCTTTGTCTGGAATACGCCAAAGCACAACTCAAGGACATTCCTGAGGAGTGCTTCAAGCCAATCTTCTGTGACCCCAGAGCGCCAAGACCCAAAATATTCTGTGGTGGCAAGAAATATAAAAAATGGACAAAGGAAATGTTGCTCGAGGAGGTCTGGAGCCGCTTTTGTGTCACTGAGGCCATTTGCAGTGAGGAGGATCTTCACATCGGTCAGAAATAAATATTTTAATCCTTTATTTTTTTCTGTTGATCAACATTAAAAACAGAATTTATCCTTAGATATATCTTTTATTGTAGATATAACTACCAGTGAACGGATGTATATTGCTTCTTGGCAATTTTGAGACAGAACCATGACATGTATTCCGAAATTCATTTTAAATTTCCAGAAAAGGGTTAATGTAGTAATAGGCTTGAACATTTGACTCTCTTTTGTTAAAAATAATGACATCACCTTTTTTGTTGAAGGCTTGATCGATTCAGTGATCAACTGATTTTTTTGTCAATGACTAGATATTTAGACACCAAAATCTGACATTGCCATCTGTTAAATACTTCGAAAGATTATCATCAGTAGTTATTTTTAAAAAACCTCTTAAATGTCCTCAAGTCAGATATGGTATATTAGACGCCCCTTAATGCTTTTTCTCAATCCCAATTTCTAGCTTTGATCAATTCATCAATTAGTTTACCACATAGTGTGGGGTTTGATCCATCATTATATATCGAGCCATAAATACGATGAACGGGAATTAGTCAAGTTGAAAATGAAAGGGAAATTGTTCAATCTGGCATTTTGACCTCATGGCATCTCATTCTTCAGCAAACTCTAACAAGTGATCAATATTTTCCAATACGTACTAATTGTTGAACTTGTGGGACATGTGACATGTGTCTGATGAACTTGAGACCAGTACATGTGCGGGTACTGCATGCTCATGCCAAGCTATCCAGATGAAACAATGTTGGGTATTGTTGAAGA
>NKZO01001549.1:0-11440 GCA_002370185.1 Metschnikowia sp. 01-655c1
TCTTCAGGAGGCAGCAGCGCATCCTATCCCATACTCCGTAGGGTAGGTTATTGGAATCCTGTACTCAGTCAAGTAGATTCCATGTCTGACACATTATATTGGTACGAACCTTCTGCTCATTGGTGCTTTGGCAGATTAGGGCAGATTATGATAGCGGATTATATTTATTACTAACTGAAGGGAATCCTGTAGCTGTGTAAATCTCTCATAATAGACTCTAAGGTTCATTACTCATTCCCTTTATAGTGGTGTACAGGTTGTTTTGTTTTTCGAAACTTAAATGATTTACATTGAAAATGTTAGATCCACGATAGGCAGGGCCCTGTCTATAGAGGATTCATGAAGCCTCTCTGTCCGATCGTAACAATGGCCCTGATACGGAGTTTGCAGCCATCATGGTGGAGTTTGCAATGGTCATCATAGTACTTCGTGCAATAATAGCTACTATTGTTCTAGTGAAGACTTTCCGGCTCCAGGTTTCTCTCAAAGTAGTATAAGCCACTTCGGTTCCCCTCTTTTAGGAACCATCAACGAACATAGTATCAATAAGGCATAAATTTATGAAAGAACATGACAGAAACTAGTATTCTAGAAGTGATATTCAGAGCCTAGTTCAAAAACTAATTCAGAAGCTCATTCAGAAAGTAGTATCCAGAATAATATTCTAAACTAGGATTCTAAAACTAGGATTCTAAAACTAGGATTCAGAATATTATTCTAAAGTACGATTCAGAGACTGGAGGTAATCTTCAATCCATGACTATGTTTCTGGTCACTCTTCATGGCCATAGTACTTCGTCGTTCCATTGGCTATCATAGTACGAAGTACTAGTACGAAGTATTATGATGACGAGACAATGTATTTTCTGTACCATCTTAATGAGATAATCACGAATGAGATAATCACGAATGAGACAACCACGAATGAGATAATCACGAAGCTGGGAATGCGCACTTTATGTGCTGCACTGACGTGAGTCTTCTCACTCTTTCACTCTTCCTAGACCCAACCCTCACCCCCTCACCCCCTCACATCAATACTGCGTACCACTGAGGAGTAGTTTCTGAACTTCATTCTCAACTTCATTCTCAACACATTTCGCAACACATTTCGCAACTCTATTTCTATTCCACACCACCTCCTAAATTCGCACACATGAAGCCAACAAAATAACAAATGACAGTAACAAAGTACCCCAGAAGTAACACAAACACACAAAGATATAATTTTCTAAAGCCTAACTAAGATGCATTTGGTGGTCCAGATCTTTTAAATCTGGTCCTTTTGAAACTATTTTTTCTTTTGAAATTTTTGTGGGTCATATTATCTCTGGGGGTTTTATTTCTAGGGGTGTTTATTTCTGGGGCTGTTGCATTGGGGTTTGGATATTTGGGTCGCACTCTGTGGGGGCTGCGAATTGTTTTGCTCTAAGTATATGATAAGGTCTCGCATAGGCTGCCACATTGTACGAAGCACTATGATGGGAGTGATACGGAAGTTGCAGCCATGATGGTGGAGTTTTCAATAGTCATAGTGGAGTTTTCAATAGTCATAGTGGATTCTGCAATGGTCATAGTGGAGTTTTCAATGGTCATAGTGGAGTTTTCAATGGTCATAGTGGATTCTGCAATGGCCCATTGTTCTGGTAAAGACTTTTCGGTGCCAGATTCCTTTAAAAGTTATATAAGCCGCTTCCGTTCCTCTCCTTGAGGAACGATCAACGAACATAGTTTTAGTAAGCCATAAATGTATTAAAGAACATAACAATAGCTGATTATTATAGCCGATTATTATAGCTGATCAATTACATAGATTAATTATAGCTGATTATTATAGAAGATTAATTATAGCTGATTAATTTCCCAGATTATGATACCAGATTAATCATATATCCAGGCGGATAGATTTGGCCAAAACATAATAGTGTTTTTTGTAGTGTATGTATATTTGCATGGAGTAGATGTTGTTATTGTATGCTAAAATGTATGGAAGTGACCGTACAGTGGAAAAGCGCGAAGTGCACTGGCCCTCTCATTTCTTCACTACAACATAACTACGAGCCTCACTTCACACAGACCAATCCAATTTCCCCAGTTTTTTTTTTCTTCCTTAAATCTCAATAAAGACTGTTCCACAATTTACACCATTTCATAAATTACCATTCTCAAAACCACTCAAAACCACCCCAATTACCTTTGCTTTATTCCGTTTATTTCATCCTCCTCCATTCCCTGCATATAGCGCGCGCCATCGCACAAGCCAGTGTCGCTCACCTTTCTACCACTACAATGAGCTCTGTTATCACCATCACCAAGCCGTTTCGCCAGGCGGAGTTCTTTGAAAATGAGCCCAGTGAAACGTCCGATGTGGACATGCTGGATTCCGAAAAACCCGCTCCAAAATCTCACAATCCTGACCAGAACGGAGCCATAGTCACCCCAGGTGAGCTAGTCACCGATGACCCCACGTGGATGAAGGGCCACGGCACGTATTTCTTAGAAAACCAAACCTACTCATCGGTGGCAGGCAATGTGTCACGTGTCAACCGTTTGTTGAGTGTGATTCCCTTACGTGGAAGGTATGAAGCCGAAACAGGTGATCACGTGGTGGGCCGTATTACCGAGGTGGGCCAGAAACGCTGGAAAGTTGATATTGGCTGTAAGCAAGATGCAGTACTCATGCTTGGGTCCGTCAACCTCCCTGGAGGCATTTTGAGGCGGAAATCCGAAAGTGACGAGTTGCAAATGAGAAATTTCTTAAAGGAAGGTGACCTTTTGAATGCTGAAGTGCAAAGTGTGTACAACAACGGGTCTGCTTCGTTGCACACACGTTCTTTGAAGTACGGCAAGCTCCGAAACGGAGTTTTCCTTAAGGTACCGTCCAGCTTGATCATTAAGCAGAAGAACCATTCCTACGACTTACCCGGAAACATAAGTATTATTCTTGGAGTCAATGGGTACGTTTGGTTAAGCAAAACAAGTGTTTTGGCAGCAGCAAATTCGGCCAGTGCCCATACCAATAAGGCGCAGAGTTCTCTTTCTTCAAAGGGCACGTATAACCCGGGCCAGGGCTCCATGTCGATCACCCGATTGGAGGAGGAGAGTTCTTGGGAAATCTACAGCGACAAGAACGACGAAATCAGCAATAATACGCGGGCCACCATTGCAAGATACCATAACGTGATCAAAGCCCTTGCTGCATGTGAACTTGGTATCACGGAACTGCGCATCCGGATGGGCTACGAGGCAAGCATGATGTATTCGGATGCCAGCAGTTTGATTGAGAAGGATGCACAGGAGAGTATTTGCCAAGATATCATTAATTCCGAGAGGATGCGGGGATCCAATAATGAAGAGTCATAAGAAGTATGGTGTTACGGAGTTTAGTACCACAATAATTACTTCCGCTCCCAAAAACTGCTACTAAGTAGCAAAACATTATTGGAAGAAACATGTGGTTCTCAAAGTATACTCAGTCAGAATCAGAATCAGAATCAGAATCAGAGTCAGAGTCAGAGTCAGAGTCAAAGTCTACTTATACTCAGTCGGAGTCAGAGTCTACTTATACTTAGTCAGAGGCAGAGGCAGAGAAGCCGGTACTCCTTGGATAAGGAAGAGCTGGAGAGATTGTGGGTGGTGGTGCATGGCCGTTCTTAGTTGGTGGAGTGATTTGTCTGCTTAATTACGATAACTAACGAGACCCTAACATTTAAGTAGGTCCATCAGCTTTTGAGTGAAATGACTTTCTTAAAGGGGCTACTGATTAAAAATCAATCGAGGTTGGCAATAACAGGTCTGTCTTGTCTTTAGACGTTCTGCGCTGCACATGCGTTACAGTGACGGAGGCAACGAGTTGACCTCAGCCGAAAAGTTTGGGAAATCTATACACTCCTATGTGATGGGGATAAAGCATTGAAATTATTGATTGAACGAGGAATTGCTAGTGAACGTGAGTCATTAACTTGCGTTGATTACGTCCCTGCCCCTTGTACGCAGCGCCCGTTGCTACCACCGATAAATGGTTTAGTGAGAATTTTGGAGAGATTTATTTAGGGGCACCTCTTTTTAAATTTCGAAGCTATTCAAATTTGGTGATTTAGAGGAAGTAAAAGTTGTAACAAGATGAAGTATTCATTTACATTCGTTAGGACTGAACTACCAAACCACATTAATTTATTCAACCAAGTTTAGTCGAAAACTTTCAACAACGGATCTCTTGGTTCTCGTATCTATGAACAACGTAGCGAATTACCAGAACGTAGCGAATTACCATAAGTATCATGAGTTGCAGACGTGAATCATTAATTTTTGAACGTACATTACACTTGATCCTGCATCTTGCAATCTTCCCAAATGACTTCACCGATCGAGCATTCGAAGAATACGAACCTTTTCTAATATGGCAGTGGAGTAGGGTATTCCACAAAGAGGACAGCTCATCGTTGGAATAGTTAGTATGAGCTTAATACTCTATACTCTATACTCACATGATACTCTGTATACTCACATGTGTAGATCATATAACGCCAGATCCGCAACGACGGTCGCAGCACTAGGAGGTCCGGTAATTTACCAGGGTGTAACATCCAGAGGATGTTTCATACTATAGGACATTGACCTCATAGTCTCATCAAGATATGTAAACACTTCAGGAGAAGTGTTTACTTCAGGAGTAGGTGAAGAAGAGTTGTCAGAGGTCCATTGAAGTATTACCAATACGAGGTCTTTTGGTGGGTCTGGTTCTTGGAGGCATCTTGGTATGTCTCCGGCAGTTGATGTTGATTGAAATTATCTAATTATAAAATGGTGCCACCTCCCCATTTTATAACTGGGGATTCTTCCTTCATTGTTCAATCCATTGTCTTCAACAATTGATTGTTTCGGAAAACTGATTGCCTGATATTGTTAAAGCCATTAATATCAGAGCGCGCTCTCTCAATCGCCGTTTTTCAACAACATGATACTCTGTATACTCACATGATACTCTGTATACTCTACCATATACTCTCTATCCTCTATCCTCTATTCCCTATGCTATACGTCTAGTGTTGAGCTTATAAGAAGTAGTAGAAGTGGTGGTAGTAGAAGTAGTGGTATTAGAAGTAGTGGTAGTGGTAGAAGTGGTGGTAGTAGAAGTAGTGGTAGTAGAAGTAGTGGTAGTGGTAGTAGAAGTAGTGGTAGTAGAGGTTGTTGGACTTTGATATTTTCTAAGCCCATAATCTATGCTACTATTCTGTATTAGGACATCCGTGAAGTTTCGATTACTCATTATACCGCTCAACATTGAGCGGAATCCCTCCTATATAAACCTTTTCACCTTGGACTCCTTGTTGAAAGTGAACAATGGATGTTCATTTCAGGAAAAGGAAGGCGCACGCTCATGAGAAAACTAGAGTGTGCTAAACCAGATTATTAAGGCTACACTTACCTTATTCCATACAATAGGAAGATTTATCGCCTAAATAATCCTTGTGTGAAAATGCTTTAGCGGAGTTACAGAATTCTATATAAGAATGAGCTCGTTCAAATCCTTTAAAACTTCCTATTGTTATTCAAAGAATATTGTCTGAGAACATACCAAGATGTCCTTGATTCCGACCCACCAGACCCACAAGACAGCCAAACAGCCAAACAGCCAAACAGCCAAACAGTCAAACAGCCATACCCCCAGAACAACTCTCGTATAATACCTCAAGTATTTACCTATCTTGATGAGACTATGAACTTTATTAATAGTGATCAGTATACTACACTGGACTGTACTCCATGGTTATTGAAAGGACCACCTGAAGTGCCTAACATAAATGCTCAATTGGAATTGACTAATCTAAAGAGCATTGTCCTGCAGAAAACAACTTGAAGGCTCCTCCTCAGGAAACGCTCTCCCTCTGCAACGGTAGCTCTTTGTGAACTCGGCAGCTTCACTTAGCTTGGCTAATTCGGGCGATACTAATGACATGGTACTGCCCACCAAAGCCCGCAGTGATATTGATGGAGAAAACCGGCTTCCTGAGCCTAGCGAGGGTAGTGGTGTTCTTGGGCTCAGTGGGTCGACCTAGAATGGATAGGGAGATACTCCAGAAGTTTTGTCAAGTTCCTGGAAAACGAAAGTAAGTCGTTAAAGAAAACTCTCCCAGGTTAAGATTCTCATAGTCAAACTTGGCTTTGTAGATGGAGAACCTGTTGTGGGCAGTACCCATACGGAACTGATTTTCCTTCAGTGCACTCATAAGGGCAAATTTTGAGAACAAAAGCTTAGGCTCTGATACAAAGGCTCTGTGGTGATAGTTGATCCAGTCTATCTTGTTGGCAAAACTCACTACTCCTAGCCTTTTGGACTTGGAGGTGTTGACGGGAATAACTGTGGATTTGTGTGCTTTAAAACTGGGTGGGTATTCATAAGGCAATGATTTTCTGTGTTTGGACAGAATTCAGCATCTGACTTAAAAGACCAGACCTTTTCACTAAAGGAAGAAAAACAAGCAAATTCCCAATGGGATTTTTGAGCTACTTCTCTGAGTTTCCTATAAAGAGCATATCTGTACAAGAGCTTATATTAAAGTTGTTGCATTGAAATAGTTTGTATTTCAAAACCTATACATACACTAAATTTAGCAAAAAATGACCTTCTACCCAGAGTAGATGACCCCCAGATCATAACACCGTTAGATCATCAGTCCTGGAAAAGGTCCTTTCGACAAGCCATTTGAAACCCAGACCCTTGGCAAAACAGGCTAACGTCTCAGGTCCCTCAAATTCCTATAAGAACAGTAGACCAGTCCTACTGATAGCAAAAGACTTGGGCCCTATTGACTGATAGAAAAAAATTTGGAGACTAAAGACGATGGTAGGGATCAAAGACTAGGGACTGATGATAGGGGGACTTTGGGGACTGGAAGAGGTAGGAGGATCCCTTAACACAAGGACATTGACGTCAGCATCCGAGGGGTACTCCACCAGCCCATTCAATTCCGGCTTCTTCTCGTCCCGCCTGCAAATCCCAGAGGCGTCCCGCTTACACATCCCCGCATTTTGATTTGCCTCAAGTCCCTTTGCCTCTGCAGGACTCAAGAAGTAGATCCCCACAGGCAAGCAGTCCGAGTACTTAGCAACCGTCTCCTTATGAATCACAGGTTCCTGGAGCTTGCCCCATGCACACTTACACATGTCAATCTCAAGATTCAAGACCTGGGAGGCTCCCTCGATCTGGAGCTTTAATGGAGTCACTTCACGTTCATTGCCCACCACCAAGAGCCCATTTTGTCTACCCAACACTCTGGCGGGATTCTTTTCATCCACGCCAATTCCATTCTTCAAGGTGAACATTGGAGCCACCGGGAACCGGTTAAAGCCAAGTACAAGCATATCGTAATCTGGAGTGTGTATTTCGTGGAGACGGTGTAATTTACCCTCGACTTTGGCGTAGAAGGTGCGGCCTGCGGCTGCGCAGAGTGGCTGCGAAAAGCACCATTAAGGACCTCATAGTGAAGGAAAAAAGGGGAAGAAGGGAAAAAAGGGAAAAAAGGGAAAAAAAGGAAGAAAAAGGAAAAAAAAAGGAAAAAGAAAAAGGGAAAAAAAGGTTAAAGAAAAGGGAAGAAATGGGAAGAAATGGGTCTCTTCAAAATTGAGATTGGCGCAGATTGAGGTGGGATTTTGGACTTTGGTGGTGGTGAGGATTTAATGGGTGTTGGAGCGCGCTCTTATATATATATGCGCACCATATAATAAAGGACCCCACCAAGAATGACCCAGACGACTCAGTGGGATGATTCAAAGGGAATTGCATTATTATAGACGGAATTCCTGCATGGTTTGCAATAGACAAAAAGAAAACCAAAAATACAAAAAACCAAAGAAATGGTGCCATACATTGTATTCCTACCGCTGCGACTCACTAGCCCCTTTCTGGTCTATACTAGCCTTCTGGTCTATCATACTAGCCTTCTGGCCTATACTAGCCTTCTGGTCTATAACAGGACTATTCTGGTCTATAATAGCCTATTCACTGAAGATATCTCAACCTATCCAAACCTACTTCTATTATGCCAATCATGTGATTACAAATGGAGATGTTCAAATTCACTCACTGTTAGGGAGGTAAGGTCAGCCCATGGGGCGCGCGGTCATTCTGCACTGATTAGATAGAGTGCGACAATAGAAACAAAGACAGACAAAAACATAGATAAACACAATATACAAGAGACTTATCTGAGACAATAGGAATTTTCTTATCTTCAATGAATCAAGGAGCATGGTCACGCGGAGTTTGAGGTCACTAATCTTTTTAGTATACGTTTTGGAAAGTGCCTATCTTTTCACAGAGATCATCTCAGTGGTTATGTCACATGGTATCAGTGGTAATGTCACATGGTATTTTTAACTATTAATTTGTCAAAGTCATGACATCGGTTTCTTGACTTGGGTTTCGACAGTACTGGCGATCCACCAAACATTATCATGTCAGAAGTAGCTTTTATTTAGAGCATTTTCGGAATTTTAGAACTAAGTTGGGGTTATTAGTGATTTTTGTGATTTTGTGACCTTCAGAAGTCGGATTCTATTATTTGCATTAAGCCATTCCATGTGGAAATATTTTATAGGTGATTATAGGTTGTTTAGTAAGTGTATTGTGCAAGTATTGGCTGAGATATTCCGAAGTGCGAACAGTGAGTGAGACTGCAACGTTACCATAGACCAGGGTAAACAGGAGTAGAGAAATCACTTGGTAACAATTTGTAGAAGTTTAGCGGTCTTAAGAATTTTCTTTACTCATTTTGCTTATATTCAAATTCATTTAATTTTACTCATGTTGCATTTTTATATCCAGCAAGCGGTTTACATTGCTGCAACAGTCCAGAGTGAGATGAAGGAAGTGGGGATCTGAACCAGATGAATTGAAATGGACAGAGTAAGATAAGGGAATTGAGTTAATGGAATGAGAGTAGAGAATGAGAATAAACTTCAATACCGATTGATGTCCTTAATCAAGGTTCTAAGCAAAAGATTGCGTCAGATTATAAATGCAACAAGATTCCGATTTGTTGAAGATTCATAGGTAAAGGCACTGTTGTGTAAGGTAGCAAAGTACCCTTTTGGCAGAAGTCAAGGTCTGCAAATCTACAGGTTATGGCTTAGCGAACAATAAAAGACAATCAACTGGGATGGAAATAGACAGATTCTGTATAATAATCAGTATAGGTAGAGATTCTAATAATAATCAGTATAGGTAGAGATTCTAATAATAATCAGTATAGGTAGAGTTTCTAATAACAATCAATATAGGTAGAGATTCTAATAATAATCAGTATAGGTAGAGTTTCTAATAACAATCAATATAGGTAGAGATTCTAATAATAATCAGTATAGGTAGAGATTCTAATAATAATCAATGGGTAGTGTCTTGGCTATAGAGGATCTATCAATGTGCTGCAAGGTATTCCATTCCATGAGTTAAAAAAAGATTAGTGCATAAGCTACGCCAAAGATCCTTGCCAAAATCTTTGTGAGGATACTTACTGTAAGTAAATGTTTTCGTCTCATATGCCGGTGCATCATGATGAGATTCAACTGATTCAAAAGAGTCTCTTTCAAGACGACGAGTTGCTCAAGAATGGTTGCAATGCCATTGAATTTGATAACGGCAACCTTGACCCCGAAGCCTTGAGGAATGACATGATATTCCACACTCAGATTTATCTCCAGAGCTTCCGGAGCTTCCAGAGTCACCCCCAGGGTCACCCCCAGGGAACCATTTTCGGAGCCATTTCCAGAACCATTTTCGGATTTATATGCCTATCTGGAGTTTTCATACCCTTTCGAATGGTAGCTATTTCAAGAGCACCACCTCGTTCCGTCACAGTTATATCCCTTTTCAGAATATGCTCTTTTGGGCTCGTGACTTTGTTGTCCAAAGCAATACCTGCTTCCAGAGTAGTGTCTGCTCCCAGAGTAGTACTTATACTCCTTTCCAGACTCCCCAGACTCCCCAGACTCCTCAGAATATCCTTTATAGTATTCTCTGGAGATTCTGTATTCTCTGTATTCTCTGGAGATTCTGTATTCTCCGTAGATTCTTTATTCTCTAGAACTCAACTACAATTACTGAGCCATTCTAGTATTACCGAGATACTACTACTAGTTCAAGAACTACTGTTCCTGAATTACTGCTCCTGAATTAAGAAACCCATTTTTGGGTGCAACTCTTAAGGCAGAGTATAGACCAGAGTATAGAGTAGATTAGCGTATAGAGTATATAGTAGAGTATAGAGTAGATTGAAGTATACAGTAGACTAGAATATACAGTAGACGAGAGTATAGAGTAGACTAGAGTATGTAACATAAATCATGATTCCCATCTCTACTTGTATACTGGTACTAGCATCCCCCCTTCCTGAATTACTGCTCCTTGAACTACTACCTCTACTTAGCTAATACTTAGCTAGTTAACTACTACTTACTACTACTAAAGACTATTTACAACTACTAAAGACTACTTAAGCAGCGTCACCACTACTTAAGTACTACTGAATATATACTTAACTACTACTCAAGTACTAGTTACCAGCTACCCAAATACTATTATTAGGCCATCATTTATTAAATATAAGTTCAATGAGTGATTGATTGAATGGGATTTTATTGGTGTGTGAATAATGATTGGTCTCAACAGAGACCACCTAATTGATTACTTAAGAATGGTTGCTTGACACTAGATACTATTGCAGCAGTGTAATTGTTCAAGCTGTATGCGGCTTAAGCAATCTTTGGCATGTATGGGCTGGGAACACTGTGATAGGAGGTCCGTGGCAAGTTAACTCTGACATTGACTAACACACTCTTACTATTTATAGAACACATCGATGCCATTAACAAGGGTTAACATTAAGACAACCTATAGTGTTAGATCCATAGGGTGCGTCAAAATACTACTTGAACACTACTTAAGTACTACTAAGCTACTGACCTAATGAACTGCTATTGGTGTTACATTAGACCACGGTACTGCTGGTCCATCCTGGCTTGCTATCTCTGTAGTGATCTAGATTCATCATCCTCAATCCTCAAGAAGACTAAAATAAGTCCATTATCATCCTTGGTGAGTGTTAGTCTATCAATGACTATTGGTGGATCTGTATGTCTATAGTCTTGTGATCTACAGTCTACAAGCTACAGTGATCCACATGATATACAGTATATATGATCTACAGTCCACATGATTTACAGTGTATATGATCTACAGTGTACATAATCTACAGTGTACATGATCTACATGATCTACATCTACAGTGACAGCCTTCAAGACTGTAAGTTCCACTATTCTATAATCCTCATGTGACAGTGACGTGGTCTATACATATACAGTGTTATTCGAAACGATTCAGACCAGCGCGGCAATTGTTTCAAACCACACTAGCAAAATCAAAACAAACCGATAATTCAA
>NKZO01001552.1:0-15668 GCA_002370185.1 Metschnikowia sp. 01-655c1
GGCCAAAATGCGTGCCGTTTCCAGGTGTTTGGTGCAGCTTGAAGGAACCGAGGCCGGAGTGCTAATTTCAGCCGTCAATGACCTCGAGCGGAGTCTATACAGCATGGGAACTCTACAGTCTTTTTCCCCTGTCGATACAGTGGCCTGTGTACGGGTGCAGTACCAAGTGCCAGTTCACGTGGCCCTCATGACGTTATATTTCCGGCTCTTCGGGCACTACGAGGCCCAGAATCACCATGACTTGGCCTTTTTTTACTGCAAAAAAATCGTGTGCATGATCACACAGACGTTTGTTCCGAGGGTGGGGGAGATCTTGCTCACACGCCATACCTACTTTGACTATGCTCTCCAAATGGTGTCCAACCCGGTGCTCGAGAACTATATGCAGCGGTCGGTGGGGTTTATTTCGGCGTGGATGGTGAGGCTTGGGAACAGGGTCATTGACGGCCTCGATAAGCAGTACCGGGTCCGGGCGTTCATGCAGTCGTTGCATACGGCCTATAAGCTCTGTCTCTTTGGGATTTTGAAGATGAACCACCGGTACTGCTATGCGTGGCGTGTGGGGATTATCTACTCGTACATTTTGAGCTGTGTGAGTCTGCAGGGTTTCTACACCCGGTCGTTAAGAAAGGGAAAGGAGAAGAATGAGAACAAAAGCGAAAGAAATAGAGACAAAAGCGAAAGAAATAGAGACAAAAGCGAAGGGAATGACAAGAGAGGACGCTCTGGTAGAGGTGAAAGAGTGGCAGGAAAAGGTGCACCTGCAGGACAGGAGCCACCGCCGGATTCCATCATTCTGTCTAGTGAAATGGTGTTTTCAAATGATCAAATGCAGGATTTGGTCGATGAAATCACCAACGTCTCCTCCAGTCTTCCCTCGCAGTACTCGTACTGGCACCTTGTTTCGGATGTGGTCAAGTTCCGGGACGATGAAACGGCTCGGTTATATGACCCCAGCAAGAGTCCGTTGGTGTTTGAGGTTGCACAAAGCGATACGTTCCAGGACCTTGATCTCGACTGGTTTCCAGAATCGGCAGTCAATTTTAACCACATGATGGAGTCGTTATTTGAGTATGCAGCGCCGTCCGACCCAATGAGCATCTTTGATTTCGGTGTCAACGACTGATCAGTGCTATTCTGTGTATTTACTATACACTAGATCTACTATACACTATAGTCCAATACACTGTTGTCTACTATACAGTGTAATCCACTATACACTTTAGATCTTGGAAAACGATATGGAGTTGATATAGTCAATGAGGCATTTGTGGTGTGTCACCAAATGGCATGTGGAACATGGCTGGAGGAGGTCCAGAGCATCTTTAAGTGAAGGAGCATTCACCAAATCTCAAATCTACAATGCTGTGAATACCGAGGGCGTCCAAGGAAAAAAACTGTGGTTAGTGGAGAATGGCCTGGAGTGAGTTAGAACAATGACTGCTATTGTTCTGGTGCAAAGTATATAAGCAGCTCAGATTCTCTGTTGAGGAATCATCACGAATAAAGATAACTTAGTACGTGCCGTCACAAGTCACCACAAGTCAATCGGTACCGTCACTAGTCAATTGGGTTGTACTTCAAGTTGAACTTGTCAACCAATTATTCCGAGCCCCTGCCCTGTCGGACAGCTAAGAGAAAGTATAGAGGTCTAGCGCAAATCAAATGGCGGACCAACCCCACAAGCTCGAGGTCGACCCCTTGGAAATCGACTAGTGTGAATGAGACAAGCAACGGAATAGTTGGAATAATAGTAACAGGTAGACTGACTACTTGAGACTTGAGAGACTTGAGACTTGAGCGACTTGAGACTTGAGCGACTTGAGACTTGAAAGACTTGAGACTTGAAAGACTTGAGACTTGAAAGACTATCGACTAGTTAATTTCCTGGGCACAAATGATGCAGAATACACTAATGCTTTTTTTTTTTTTTTTTTTTTTTTTTTTTGATTTGCGACCTTCTTTGAAGATGTTAAAGAGTTTATTTGCTTTTCAGAACAAGATTCTTGTGGCCAACAGAGGTGAAATCCCCATCCGAATCTTTAGAACGTCCCATGAGTTGTCCATGTAAACTGTGGCCATTTACGCCAGCGAGGATAGATTGGGCAATTTTTGACCCCAACCAGGTCGCTTCCCTTGGAAAGAGTGTTATGTTTGGGCATGTATCAATGGTGATCCACTACACTATAGTCCAATACACTATATTTCTTTTAAGGTTTTAACTAATAGGAATGAATTTGTCATGTTCTTTAATACATTTATGCCTTATTGATACTATGTTCGTTGATGGTTCCTCAAGAGAGGAACCGAAGTGGCTTATAACTTTGAGAGAAACGCCATCATTGTACGAAGTATTATGATGGCCGTGATACGAACTTTTCGAAAGCCATCATAGGCTTAGCCATCATTGCACGAAGTACTATGATGGCCATTGCAGAATCCACCATGATGGCTGTGATACGGACTATTCGAAAGTCATCACTACTTCATCATAGTACTCCATCATAGTACTCCTTCATAGCACTCCATCTAGTACTCCATCATAGTACTCCATCTAGTACCCCATCACTACTTCATCATAGTACTCCATCATAGTACTCCATCTAGTACTCCATCTAGTACTCCATCTAGTACCCCATCTAGTACTCCATAATATTACTCCATCATAGTACTTCGTATAATGATGGAATGCTGGAATGCTGGAATGATGTAATGATGGAATGACGGAATGCCGGAATGACGGAATGACGGAATGACGGACTGTGCGAGACGTTATGGCAACTCTCAACATATACAGTGTTTTTCAAAAGTATTCAAACGAGCGCAGCAAAATGTTTCGAACCAAGAAGACAGAATGGTTCAAACCAGCGCGGCAAAATGATTCAAACCATACTCGCAAAATTAAACAAACCAATAATTCAAAAGGGTTCGTACCCCTTCCAGTTCAGTTCCGTCTGTTTTAACCCTTGATTGGTACTGCAAGACTCGCAAATGTAGTAAATATGAGGCAATTCTTCAGAAGACTCCCAAATGTAGTACATATATGGCAATCGTCCAGATTTAAGATTTCGGAATATTGAATTCTAATGAAAGTTGGGGTGAAACATTACGCCATTTGTTCTTGTCGTTCCCGAAGCTATCTCGCTTCTCTTCGCATGTCAGGCCAGACTTGACTCTCTTTCTGCCTCTGCATAGAAGTATAACTTTCGACAATAAGACTCTCTGTATACCACAATAGTATTACAATCATAACACTATAATTTCTGGATTTCTTCTTGGACAATTAAACTATACCCAATAGAATTCAGGTGTTTCAATTTCCTCTAAAGCCTTCGCGAACTCCTCTTTAAAGATATGAGTTCTCCCGTGTCCCAAAGTACTTAAGGAATCCTAACTTTCTTTATTCACCATTGCAGCAGGGCTCATAACCTATTAATGCTTAACGCTTTGCGCTTGCAATTGTGGAGCAGTGATAACGTTTGTTAGATTCCTATAAACTCAACCTAAGGGCGCCGTGACAGATTTACTTATCCGCTTTCTCAATCGGTAGAGCATTTGACTCTTAATCTGTTAATTTTCAGACTTATATTTACCAAATGTAACTTGGGTCCAGTCCACGCTATCACTTGACCCTACGGGAGAACTTGACCTTTTATATTGAGGTGAGCCTTCACATGACCAAAGTCACGTGAGTGACTGTGGTATCAGAGAAACAGCAAGAGCTATTTTCTCAACACTTAAATAATCTTCCTAGCAACCATTTCCTCTTAACGTTAGAAATGTGCTCATCTGATTTGGTTTGAAAGACTGTGTGAGGGGGGACGAAACTTTTTGATTTATTGGTTTGATCAATTTTGCTAGTGTGGTTTGAAATATTTTGGCGGGCTGCTTTGAATAGTTTTGAGAAAGACTGTACTTCGCGCAACACCATTTGAGCCCAGCCCCCAGAGTGAGACTCAAATCGCCAGACCCAATTCAACACCCCAGAGGTAATTTGGTCACCAAAAATTTCAAAAAAAAAAATATTTCAAAAAAGGATCAGTTGGAGACGATCTAGACCACGAAATGCATTTTAATAAGGTTTTAGAAAAACTTTTCTTTTGCATTGTTGTGTTATTTTATGGTACTTTGTTACTGTCATTTGTTACTGTCATTTGTTACTGTTATTTGTTACTACTATTTGTTACTGTCACTCGTTACTGTCAGTTTTTACTTTGTTGGCTTTATGTGTGCGAATTTAGAGAATTTAGAAGGTGGTGTGGAATAGAAATGGTGTTGAGAATAGAGTTGAGAAAAGAGTTTAGAAAAGAGTTAAGAATAGAGTTGAGAAAAGAGTTAAGAATAGAGTTGAGAATGAAGTTCAGAAACTACTCTTCAGTCAATAAAGACATTGTTAATAATGTCAATGATGCCAATGATAATGAACAATGATGCCAATGATGACCAGATTGAATCTTCAAATACTGACTTTCACCGTCGTTCGTCCATTGCTAAGGCCGTGAAAGGCGCAGGCGGAAAAGCCATACTCCGGGGCTGCTCCAAGCCTGTAGAACTCCTGGAACCTGTGGAACTTCTGGACCTGTGGATGGACCCTCGGAATCGGGGGGCCCTGGCTGCGCAAAACACCCGTACACCAGACTACCCCAGCACAAAAAGGCCCAACGCAAAACACCTTTTTTTCACTTCTGGCTTATGAAAATAGGATGGTTAGAATCCTAGAATTCCGGCCGTCACAACCCATAATGTTTTAATTGAAAAGGGTTTCGTGGTGCACTTTTGGAGGTCCTATAGTTGGGCAAATCCGACCAAGCTATCGCGTACCATATCATGATCAGGGCTCATAATCATACATCATATAAGTATGTTATGTCAGAAAAACTAGACAATACAGTATGGTGGTCTGTCTAATTTAAAGCAACAACTGCCATCTACTTAAGTAGCTCGATTCCTTTGTTTTGAGAAATCTTCAACCAACAAAAGTATCTCAGTACATGAACATTTCACAAGAATCTAACAGTTTCTGGGTCATCATAGTGCCATCATTGTACGAAGTACTATGATGGCCATTGCAGAATCCACTATGATGGTCGTGATACGGACTTTTCGATAGTCATCATAGGCTCAGCCATCATTGTACGAAGTACTATGATGGCCATTGCAGAATCCACCATGATGGCTGTGATACGGACTATTCGAAAGCCATCACTACTTCATCATAGTACTCCATTTTAGTAATCCATCTAGTACTCCATCTAGTACTCCATCTAGTACTCCATCTAGTACTCCATCTAGTACTCCATCTAGTACTCCATCTAGTACTCCATCTAGTACTCCATCTAGTACTCCATCTAGTACTCCATCTAGTACTCCATCTAGTACTCCATCTAGTACTCCATCTAGTACTCCATCTAGTACTCCATCTAGTACTCCATCTAGTACTCCATCTAGTACTCCATCTAGTACTCCATCTAGTACTCCATCTAGTACTCCATCTAGTACTCCATCTAGTACTCCATCTAGTACTCCATCTAGTACTCCATCTAGTACTCCATCTAGTACTCCATCTAGTACTCCATCTAGTACTCCATCTAGTACTCCATCTAGTACTCCATCTAGTACTCCATCTAGTACTCCATCTAGTACTCCATCTAGTACTCCATCTAGTACTCCATCTAGTACTCCATCTAGTACTCCATCTAGTACTCCATCTAGTACTCCATCTAGTACTCCATCTAGTACTCCATCTAGTACTCCATCTAGTACTCCATCTAGTACTCCATCTAGTACTCCATCTAGTACTCCATCTAGTACTCCATCTAGTACTCCATCTAGTACTCCATCTAGTACTCCATCTAGTACTCCATCTAGTACTCCATCTAGTACTCCATCTAGTACTCCATCTAGTACTCCATCTAGTACTCCATCTAGTACTCCATCTAGTACTCCATCTAGTACTCCATCTAGTACTCCATCTAGTACTCCATCTAGTACTCCATCTAGTACTTCGTACAATAATGGAATGACTTCGCGCAATACAATTTGCAGCCTCCAGAGTGCGACTCAAATATTCAGACCCCAATTCAACACCCCCAGAAATAATCAACCCCGCCATCTTAGCAATCACCTATCACGTATCATTACTTTCGCGCTATAACATCTATATCTATTTCTATATATCTATTTCTATATATCTATTTCTATATATCTATTTCTATATATATCTATTCTATATATCTATTTCTATATATCTATTTCTATATATCCATTTCTATATATCCATTTCTATATATCTATTCTATATATCTATTTCTATATATCTATTTCTATATATATCTATATATCTATTTCTATATATCTATTTCTATATATCTATTTCTATATATCTATTTCTATATATCTATTTCTATATATATCTATATATATCTATATATAAACATAAGTCTTTATAACCAGCTACTCCTTGCAACAGACCGCCGACTCATCCTTACACTCGTTTTGCATTAAGGGTCTCATAGCGTTTTCAATAGCCACTGTTACTTGAGTGGATCCTCAGGTTCTCAAAAACTAAAACACTGAACCGTCTCCATCATGATGCATACTCAACACCCCCAGAAATAATATGACCCACAAAAATTTCAAGATAAAAATATTTTCAAAAGGATCAGATTTAGAGGATCTTCACCACCAAATGCATCTTATTTAGGTTTTTGAAAATCTTTCCTTGTGTTTTTGTGTTATTTCATGGTACTTTGTTACTGTCATTTGTTACTGTCATTTGTTACTTTGTTGGCTTCATGTGTGTGTACGAATTTAGGAGGTGGTGTGGAATAGAAATGGTGTTGCGAAATGGTGTTGAGAATGGTGTTGCGAAATGAAGTTGCGTGGTGTTGAGAATAAAGTTCAGAAACTACTCCTCAGTGGTGCGCAGTCTTGAAGTGAGGGGGTGAGGGGGTGAGGGGGTGAGGGTTGGGTCCAGGAGAGTGAAAGAGTGAGAAGAGACTCACGTCAGTGCCGCACATAAAGTGCGCATTCCCAGCTTTCGTGATTATCTCATTCGTAATTATCTCATTAAGAAGATACAGAAAATACATTGTCTAGTGATCATAGTACGAAGTACTATGATGGCCAATGGAAACGACGAAGTACTATGGCCATGAAGAGTGACCAAAACCAAAGTCATGGTCATCATAGTACGAAGAATCATAGTACGAAGGGAAACGACGTAGTACTATAAGGCCCAAGGAAACGACAAGTATTATGACCAAGGAAACGACAAATATTATGACCAAGGAAACGACAAATATTATGACCAATGGAAACTCCGACGCTCATCATAATACATTAAAGCTTTTTTTTATGGGGCCTCTTTATCTTCTAATTGGGCCTCTTTTATGTTCTAAATGGTAAAGTAAGTTGGTGTGGGATTTAATATTTGATATCATTGAAACATTTTATACTGTTTTAAAAATAGGACGCAAAGTCATGGATTGAAGATTGTGAACTCCTAGTTCTGAATCCCAGTTTCTGGATTTCATTCTGGCTACTTTCTGAATACCACTTTCTGAATTAGTCTCTGAATATCACTTCTAGAATATTATTCTGAATACTACTTTCTGAATTAGTTTCTGAATAGTATTTCTAGAATATTATTCCGAGTATTAGCTCAAATACTAGTTTCGGACATTTTCTTTAATACATTTATGCCTTATTGATATTACTATGTTCGTTGATGGTTACTCAGAGAGAACCGAAAAACTCTCCACTAGAACAACTAGTCATCATTGTACATTGCAGAATCCACTATGATGGCTACAACTTCCGTATCACAGTCATCATAATATAGATCTTTTCATATGACTTCCTGTAGCCAAACAATATATCAGGATTGTATAATAGGGAATTGATAGCCTTATTGTGTATACAATATATATCGCAAGACGTTACTTTAATTACTGGCCATTTTATGGATGTGGTTGTGGTGGTGGGCCATTCCGAGGTGCAGCGCCGGCCGTTCCGGGGCTTATATCCAGTTCCGACCGACTGACTCAGGTCCTTTTATCCTCCAAAAAAAAGGCAAAACTTCAAACTTTAAGTACAGAACCGAATTCTTTGTTGCTCTAAGATTAATATACTTACTTGAGGTCCCTGAATCATGGGCGTGGGTGCAGCTACAGTGGGAATGGGATTTAGTATGGGGCATTCACGTGACCACAGCCCAGTCTCACGCCCGGAATTACGTATTCCGGCTCTTATATCCAGTTCCGACCTATTGACTTAGATCGTTGTATCCTCCACCAGAATAAACGAATTTCGGGATTTCTACAATCTATACACTCTCTGTAATTTCGGAAACACCTTACTCCTGCAATAACCTCTGAAAAGGGGTTTGAAGCCCGCATCCAGAAGAATGCATTTTGCAACGTGGTTATCACGTGACCGCGCCCGAATTGCCTGGTTGGAATACGTAGTTCCGAAGCTTATCCCCTTCCGGCCTCCAAAAAAAACCTCCTAATCTTCCAGAAATTAAGCTTTAAACTATACACCCCTTTCTCCGCTTCCAATAAGCATTTCTTCTCGAAAAACCCTTGATCGGCAGTATGCAGGCATATACGAAGGTATCGGTTTCTCATCGTGCATATCACGTGACCTGCCGAGGGTCCTGCCTCCAGGACACCAGGCCATCTTCTCCACTTATCAAGTCAATATACGGGTTTATTACCATCGTATTTACTGTAATAAAAGGTCAATTGATTGAGGGGAAGTAGGGGCGAACAAACAGGGCTCTAAGTAATGTGTGGTGTACGGGTGTAGCCCCCGGACCTCCTCCAAAAAAGTCTCGGCCGGCATACAAGCGCATCCCATGTGCGCGCGCGGCCCAAATTTTTACCTCCTGCAGGTGCGCACCGCTATATAAACACGTCTTTTTCTCCCACTTTTTTACAGCCCCCCAAAATGTCCGCCACCAACTACAAAGTCCAAGATATCTCGCTCGCCGCCTTCGGCAGAAAGGACATTGAATTGTCCGAAAACGAAATGCCCGGTTTGATGTACATTCGTAAGAAGTACGGCCCTTCCAAGCCCTTGAAGGGTGCCAGAATCGCCGGATGCTTGCACATGACCATCCAAACCGCCGTTTTGATCGAGACCTTGGTGGAGTTGGGTGCTGAAGTCACCTGGACCTCTTGTAACATTTTCTCCACCCAGGATCACGCTGCTGCTGCCATTGCCGCTGCTGGTATCCCTGTTTTCGCCTGGAAGGGAGAGACCGATGAGGAGTACGAGTGGTGTATCGAGCAGCAATTGTTCGCTTTCAAGGACAACAAGAAGTTGAACTTGATCTTGGACGACGGTGGAGACTTGACCACCATGGTGCACGAGAAGTACCCTGAGATGTTGGAGGACTGTTACGGTGTCTCTGAGGAGACCACCACCGGTGTCCACCACCTTTACAAGATGCTCAGAGACGGCAAGTTGAAGGTTCCTGCCATCAACGTCAACGACTCGGTCACCAAATCCAAGTTCGACAACTTGTACGGATGCAGAGAGTCTCTTGTGGACGGTATCAAGAGAGCCACCGATGTTATGATTGCCGGTAAGGTCGCTGTTGTGGCTGGTTTCGGTGATGTCGGAAAGGGATGTGCCATGGCCTTGACCGGAATGGGTGCTCGTGTCATTGTCACCGAGATTGACCCTATCAACGCTTTGCAAGCTGCTGTCTCTGGTTACCAGGTTGCCACCATGGAGGAGGTTGCTTCTATCGGACAAATCTTTGTCACCACCACTGGATGCCGTGACATCATCACCGGAGAGCACTTCTCCAAGATGCCAGAGGACGCCATTGTGTGTAACATTGGACACTTTGACATTGAGATCGACGTCGCCTGGTTGAAGGCCAACGCCGAATCTGTTGTCAACATCAAGCCTCAAGTCGACAGATTCTTGATGAAGAACGGCCGTCACATCATCTTGTTGGCCGAGGGTAGATTGGTCAACTTGGGTTGTGCCACTGGCCACTCTTCTTTCGTCATGTCTTGTTCTTTCTCCAACCAAGTCTTGGCTCAAATCGCTTTGTTCAACGCCGAGAACGAGGAGTTCAGAAACAAGTTCCCAGAGTTCGGTAAGAACAGCAAGTTCGACGTCGGTGTGCACGTGTTGCCAAAGATCTTGGACGAGACCGTGGCCAAGTGTCACTTAGACCACTTGGGTGCTAAGTTGTCTGTCTTGAGCGACAAGCAGGCCGAGTACTTGGGCATTCCAAAAGAAGGTCCTTTCAAGGCCGACATCTACAGATACTAGTCGGACAGGCTGTGTTCAGCACACTCTACTTGAAGGCATCTTTTTGAAAGGCATCTTTGCTGCGGGTGGCTCCACTCGTTTCTATTTCTGCATCAACTGCATCTAATGAGTTTTCTTCTATTTTTTTATGATGGTTATCAAGTGGGTTAACGGTATATCCTCAACGGAATAAACAATGAATTTATTACATGCACTGACGTATCTATGTTAATCAGTGTAGAATTACCACGTGGGTGTCATCTTTATGTATGTCACGTGTGGAATTATCACGTGTAGAATGTCACGTGTATAACGGCACATGCATTAATACTTATCAGGTGTTGTCCTGCATATATTCCCAACTGCCTATCGTAGTTATCAGCGCGTGCCGCCAACTTACAGCCCCACTATTTCTCCCTTCTTTTTTCTAAAACTGGGTTCAATCCTTCTCAATTCTTTCGCTTCAATTCAAACTTTAGGCAACTGGATTTGTCTATAAACCCGTACCTCCCGCTAATACTTTCCCAATCTGAGTCTCCCCTCGGAACTCTAATTCCCCTCGAATTTACACCCCTCAAAATTACTGCCCTCGAAATTACTGCCCTCGAAATTACTGCCCTCGAAATTACTCCCCTCGAAATTACTGCCCTCGATATTTGGTCCCTCGAAATTCAATCCCCTCGAAATTCAACCCCCTCGGAACTCAAACTTCATTAACCCTAAATCCATGCTTTCCAAAGTCTTACCCTGGGTTTCTCTCGTTACGGCTCAAACAGCCATGGGCTTGTCGCCATTTGAAACGTGTCCGGTTGACTTGCCGGTCACGTGCACCAATTCGACCCCAATCGACAACATGTGCTGCTTTGAAAGCCCCGGAGGTATCATGGTCCAGACCCAGTTCTGGAACTATTATCCACCTGTTGGAGCCGATGATGCCTTCACTTTGCATGGACTCTGGCCCGATAATTGTGACGGTACGTTTGAGCAATTCTGCCGGGGGTCCTTGAACATCAAAAAAGGCGATATTGAGCAGATCATCGTGAATGAGTTTAAAGACGAGGCACTCTTTTCCCAGATCGAGAAATCGTGGAAGAACTTCAATGGTGATGATGAACAATTGTGGGTACATGAATTCAATAAGCATGCGACCTGCATAAAGACCCTCTACCCCGAATGTTATGGGCCCTCTTTTCAGCGTAACGAAAACGTCTATGACTTTTTCAAAATCGCCGTGAACTTATATGACCGGTACCCTACCTTCAAGTTCTTGGCAGCAGCAGGAATTGAGCCTTCGATGTCCCAAACGTATACACGGGACCAGATCTCCGATGCATTAAGTGCAGGATTCGGTGGTTATAAAGTCTACTTCAAGTGCAACCGTGACCAGGCCTTGCAGGAGGTTTGGTATTTTCACCACCTCCGGGGTCCATTGAGGGCGCAGCAGTTTGTTCAGATGGACTCCTTGATCGGCTCCAACTGCCCTAAGGAGGGGATCCGCTTTTTACCAAAGGGAGAATACTCGCCAAAAAATCCTGGAAAACCTCGAAACCCGGAGAAAAACCACGGCCACGTGACCCTATCCCATAATCCAGGATGTCTTATCAGCAATGGCCAGTGGTATCTGTATGGCACGTGCGCCACGTTCCGGGTGGAGGAGCTGCAGTTTGGTGGAGAGAATCTCATCTCGTCCAAAGGCGTTTGTGGAGTGAATGAGTATGGCGAAATCTTCTGCAACCTGCAAAACCAGCGTCTGCAGTACCAGTTTTCGTACGATGACGCCGAAAAAACGCTTTCTTACGGCGGAAAGTCCGACTGGTGTTTCAATAATGACCAAAAGCATGGTACCGGTCGGTTCCAGCAAATTCCAGTGATGTTGGCTGATGGAGAGTGTGAGTCGTTCAAATTGAGATTTGAAAAGTGAACAAAGTCAAAATTGACACGGAAAATGACATTGAAAAGGAATCTGAAAACAAATCTGAAAACAAATCTGAAAACAAATCTGAAAACAAATCTGAAAACAAATCTGAAAACAAATCTGAAAACAAATCTGAAAACAAATCTGAAAAAAATCTGAACAAATCTGAAAAATCAATCTGAAAAATAACCGAAAAGAATGAAAAATGAATCTGAGATTGAATCTGAAAAATAAAACTCAAAAATAAAACAGAAAAGACTGAAAATAACTTTGAAAAGGAATACCTTTCAACATATGTTTTAGTATATATTAATATACAGGGATATGTAAGTTGTGCCTTACAAGACCAAAGTTCTATATGAGGTGTGAGGCGGGTGAAAACCCTTCACCCGCCTGTAACCTGCACATAGTACATGCCTGGTCTGCATACAATACACCACGAAGTACCTTGACTCCGTACATGCTAGGTGGTTGTTGACAATTTAAGTAGAGTTTATTAGGATGGCCGGAACTGTTGTTAAACCGGGGGTTGCGAAAGCGAAAGAAACACCCGTACACCAGGCTACCCCAGCACAAAAAGGCTCAACGCAAACGACCTTTTTTTCACTTCTGTCTTGTGAAAATAATATTGCTGGAATCCTGAAATTCCGGGATTTACAATGCATATTTTTGAGTAGAAAATGTTTTGCATGGTGGACTTTTGGAGGTCCTGTAGTTGGACAATTCCGGCCGCGGCCTTCAATTCCGGCCAATTCCGACCAAGCTATCGCATACCATATCAGGACCAGTGCTCATAATCACACACCATATTAGTATGCCAAAAAAAAAGTAAACACTATGGATTCAGTCCAATTTGACTCCATGGTGATTATTGAAAACCCAAGCATATAGCAACAACCGGTTGACTAGGCGGACGACGCTATTTTCAAATACTTAAAAAGCTCAGATTCCTCCTTATGAGGAATCATCAACAAAAAAACATACTAAACAGAGTACCTGACATAACAACAAGAATCTAACAGTACTACTCAGTATACTATAGTAGTCAGTATAGTAGTAGTAGTCAGTATACTATAGTATTAGTAGTCAGTATACTATAGTAATGGTACATAATAGTAGCAGTACATAATAGTAGTAGCAGTCAGTATACTATAGTATTAGCAGTCAGTATACTATAGTATTAGTAGTCAGTATACCTGGAGAAACGATCGACAATTGTGAGAAAATAACGTGAATTATCATGATCAGGAGGATTGTCGAAGGTACCACTAAGATTAACATGCAAGAGTTCAAAGGGCCGTGTAACTTTGGTACCCCCAGTACTCTCTTTAGGACGACGTTGTGTGCTTTTAGATACAGCACATGTTTCACATTCCGTGGAGGATACATGTCGAATCGAATCAGGAATGTTCCAAATAGGCCTAAGTGCATGGAAGGCACGAAGACTAGGATGTCCAAGTTTAATATGCCACTCCCTCGATGCCAAATCCGATGAGGGTTCCTGAGATTGGAATTCCCTCAGGAAAGGTTCCCNAGGGTTCCTGAGATTGGAATTCCCTCAGGAAAGGTTCCCTCAGTTCCGAAGTTATAACAGCATTAACTTCCATGGAAAGAGTGCACGTAGTTTTAGGAATACACCGTATAAGAGGGCCAAGGATACAAGTCGTTGAGGAGACGGGCTGCCGAGGACTAAGAATCCAAGTTTTGCCGTCAGCATGAAGCGCAGGCAAAGCAATAGCATCCTTGAACGTTCTAGGTTGGTACATAATTGAATGCAGGCGAACTCCCTCTGAATCAATATGGTAGTCAAAGAAAAGTTCATTAGTTGAATGTACCGCAATAAGATTTGAGTGAACAGTTGGAACATGATACACCTTGAAAAGATGTATCGGGGGGCAGATCGGGAACCAGAATAGTGAGTTGTCCATAACCAAGGCAAGGCATTGGGTGAGTGTCAGCAGACCCGAAGGAAAAAGATGCGTCAGAGACGTAATCCGTTAAGAGTGAGCCGTCATTCACTAAGTGAAAAGTACTTCCGGAGTCCAAAAGGAACTTACAAGCTTGGTAGGTTGGTACAACTTGCATTGGATTTATAAAATGAGAAGCGGAATTCTCGGAAGAAGACTCATCTGCTGAAGTGGTAGTGTTAACCATTGCGTGTCCACCGGAAGTTTTCATAGCCAGATTCGTGGAGGTAGACTTTGAAGATTTACCGTATGTTTTAATCTTACCACCAGATTTGCCTTGATTCTTAGACGTAGGCTGAGCCGGAGGCCGAGGAGCACCCCCTTTTGGGGTAAATCCCTTGTTGAAAAGCAGTACATAATAGTGGCAGTACATAATAGTACTAGTAGTAGTAGTCAGTATACTATAGTAATAGTACTAGTAGTAGCAGTAGTCAGTATACTATAGCAGTAGTAGTAGTAGTAGTAATAGTAGTAGTAGTAGTAGTAGTAGTAGTCAGTATACTATAGTAATAGTACTAGTAGTAGCAGTAGTCAGTATACTATAGTAATAGTACTAGTAGTAGCAGTAGTCAGTATACTATAGTAATAGTACTAGTAGTAGCAGTAGTAGTAGTAGTAGTAGTAGTAGTAGTAGTAGTAGTAGTACTATGATAACAGATGTGTAGCCCTCATCCATCTATACACTACCCTTAATCTTTCATCTTTGCGGTGGCCTCCACCATCTTCTCGTGGAGATGGTCACTCAACTTGGGTAGCCCACTACTGTTGCATACCCGGTATAGATCGTTGGGCTCATAGGTGCCCGGCACAATTTTTCCCTTTTGGTCCACCAACACGTAGCCAAAAATATCATCCACATTGGGGATGCGGGAGTACTTGGGGGTTTCCCGGAAGTCGTAGATGGGCATATACGTCAGGGCATTGACTCCAGCCTCCATGATGAAACTGAAGTCGTGGTGTACGGAGGCCCCAATGTTCTTATGAAGCTCTTGGAGAAACTGTTTGTTTGGTTGGAACGTGCTAGGGCTGATTTTCTGGTATGGAGATGTTCCAATGGCCAATGAATTGGGGCTGGCCGTTAGGTTGGCCACGTACCTGCCAGCTTTTTCGTGGAGGAAAATCTGGGGGTTTCCAGAGACCCGGGAAAAGTATCGGATCTGTTTCAACATCAACATACCCATACTAAGTTTTTTAGGGGGGCTGGTGGGTGATTTAGTGGGTACAAGGTTGATTTAGAGAAGATTGCGAATGGGTTGCAGAGCGCAGTTAAAGATGAGGAAATTGAGATGCGCACTCTTTCCTAGACTTCTTTCATAGACTTCTTTCCTAGACTCTGCCCTTTATTATAACGCTGTGTTGAATGCAGGTCAAAGTGTTGTATTAGCTTTCAAATCTTTAGAGGTAAAGATCTAATCAAGCTTGGTTTTTTGATCAAGTTCCGGTTTTTTGGGATTGTCTGAAGAAGGTCAGGGCTCAAAACCACATTTATACCTAATCAAAGTCTTGTATTA